>JAHQIW010002647.1:0-138536 GCA_019055375.1 Parelaphostrongylus tenuis
CACCAGTTCTCGCGGCCCAAATCCGATGTTTCGTTCAGTGTTGAACACTGACTTCAAAGGCATCAAGTATGCGGCATTTTCTGTTCTAGAGCTTATTACCACCCCAGTTTATGGAACAATTATTGAGGGACGCTCTCTTTTCGTCGGAATAACGTCGAAAAATTTCCAGGTAGCGTCTATCAATCTCGACATTGATCATATAATTCACTAATTTTTCCATGAGCAGAGACGAGGTTTGGAGAGAGTTTACAGGATCGGCTATCTATTGAGATTGGTATTGAATACATAATTGGAGTTTTCCTTAATTAGCAAATCAAAGTTGTTAATAACAGCATTCATTAAACAGAAGCGTAACGCAGCATAAGATTAGTACCATGGCTTACGTTCTCAGATAATCGCCTTCTCCAGCCTGCCATGGTCCCTAGTTGATTCACCATCCACTCAACCAAATACTTTCTTAGCTAAGCATAATAAACGTGATATTTGAATTTCTCACTTCGCACAGCATAATTTTTGAATTGCTCACTGTCAAGCTGCTTTCGAATCTGTCGGTACTCATTGGAGACGAAGCAATACAAAGTCTTGCAAATGACAAGAATGTTACCTTGCTCAGGTCACAAAAAATTAGCCTGAGATAATAGTGTAGTATGAGGTCACATTTGATCACGAGAAGCTCTTAATGCGGCTAAATCTTGGGTTTTTTGCGTTTTCGCCTGTCTTATCAGAATTACATGCAGTCCTACTAATAGCAGGGATGATCGCAGATGGATCAGTCAAGCAGATGCCAAACATCATATGGTGTATGCGGTCTTCACTGATTTTTCAGTCAACGGTCTAATGCTGTTGCTACAGCGAATGGCATTCAATAATGCTTTCTCGATTTGTTTGAAAATCTAGAACAAAAAGTTGATATAATCTGAGAGAAGTTTCAAGCATTTTCGGGGTGGTGTATTTGTACGCAAGCCATCGATTGAAAATCATTGAAGATCGCAGCATTGGCGTGATATACCACTTTTGTCTTGACTAATCCATCTGCGACCATCCTTCCTATTAGTAAGGGACCTCGCAAGGCATGTAGCCTTCATGAAGCTGACGAACCGCCGAAACGGTACCAATCCACTGGCACGACACCAGTCTCGGAAAGACAGAAATATTTTCTCAGACCTTTATTGAAGCTTCATGTGGTGAGTAAGTCATTGTTGATTTTAGCATCTATAACTGCGTAGCTGAGAAAAGTCACTAGGAATTGTTACAGCGGCGCCAAATGTAACCTACGTCATCAACGACGATGAAGCTACCAACTTATAAAACCAATCAATGGCCGGGCAGATGTACTCAGCTCGTGCCACTGATGAATATTGTGGCCACCAAGCACAATATTGGACACTTTTCTGGAAGAGTCTCGGTCGGACTAATCCCAGTGTCTTGAAAACGCGATGTTCAATGTCAATACAAATATTCTTTTCGAGCCATCGGATATTATCATCACAAAGTGGCCGCCCCAAATGTGGCAAAGTGCGATGAATGAATTGATAGTTTCTCTAGCAGATTGAGTATTCGGACGGGCACTGAAGCAATCGAAGTTTTGCCACTCTCAGATTAGAAAAAAATGAAGCAACACCAATTATATGATGTCACGCAAAATTTTCAGCAAGTTAAGTGAACACGCGATTCTACTTTGAATAAAATTAGTTCTAATGTTGCACAATAATCTTTTCATAGTCAGCTTGTCCATGAATCCGAAAATCGCATATTTCATCGGCTGCTTTTTACAATAGCTCTCTATTTTGACTGCTTTAGTGGCAGCTTATCCTGTTATGACTATAACAAAAAGAATAGTGTTATGCAAAACTCAAAAGCTCAGGCCGTCCTGTTTATTTAGAACTTCACCCTTGCCGGTGAGTGTTATAATCACTACACTGGCAGATACCGGACGTACTAACCCACTACATTGCAAGAGCATTTATTTTAACCAATGAATATATAAATGTAAAAGAAGTCAAGTAAACTATGATTATCAAACCTAGATTTTTTTGTATATCTTTATAGGATCCCTCCCATCAGCACTTCCACTCCTGTCAAGAGCTTTCCCGCCACGATTTCTTCTTTTTCGTCTCGGCCGTCATCATCTCTGACCACGGCAATCCTCTCTCAGTGAGGGATCCCGCCCCGTCAATCGCGAAGGCACGTGGCGCGTCCTCAAGTGGGTGGATATGGGGAATAAACGCGAAGCAAAAGCTACCGTGTGTGCTTTCCCAGAGACGCAGGGTTGTTTTAATAACGATCCACTTTATAAAATAGAATGACCCAAGTTTAATAAACTTAAATTAATCATACGTTTATTTTCGAGTGTTTTATTGAGACCAACGCTCAAATTTTCCTTATATCTCGCAATATTATCTGAACCAACATGTCATGTGGTCTGTTAAAGGGCTCTTCTACAGCCCGATACCGCGAATTAAGGTATAATACTACAAATATATCAGCCAAGAGCAATTGAGTGCCTAAAATCGCCGTTTCATGTGATTTTTCACCTAACGGCAATGCGGTGTCATCGTTCGTCGTCACTCACCTCTTTATAGGTGATATTTTTTGTAGTATCCTTCCGAGAGGATTGATAAAAGACTAAAAACGAAGGTTTCTGCCCGACCAACTGAGACTGTAAGGTCTAAAGACGTGTATCGGGCTTACAAGGAACTCATGAACAGACCAGATGACATTTTTGGCTCAGATATTAGATATGAGATGACTAGAATTATGGGCGGATGCTTGAAAGAGCAGGTTTTAGAAAATCGGTAACGACCACTGAAATGCCACCTAGTATTCTCAGGTGTCAACTTCTTGACAACCGCTTACGGTCTTACTGTACAAGGAAACATTGTTAAATATACATCAGAAGGGATATCTCGATCAGCTGACGCGAGATTGCTAGATTAATAGCAGTAACACTTTGGCTGACGTTTCGGCGACCAGCCTTTTGCAGACTGGACGTATGTTTTGCTGACTTTTCATTAATTCAGAAGATCATTTCAATATACCACCTATGTCAAGCCAATAATTCAAGCGTAGAAAGGGCACGAGGTTTCGGGCGATGGTAGAGTATTCGTCCGTCATATCAAGATCATTATTGCTGTGTTTTTGCCAACATGCCTAAACGGCAGAGACGGTGATCCCATGAGAGTAGGAAGAATTTTACCTAATCTCTTGCAAAGCAAGCGGCGAAAAGTATGTTGTCGAGACAGGTTAGCCCCTCTATGTTTTCACAGAGGAACACCTTGCTAGCAAAAGTAACCTAAACCAAACACCCCGTTCGGCACACATAAGACACAGACGCATGGCGGAGTACATTTTGACATAAGAAGTCACAATTCTTGCGCGAGGAACATAAAACATTAGCGCTAAAGATTTTGAAAAGGCGTTTTTGGCTTCATTTAGTTGAAAACTTATAGAAACCGGTGAGTACTTTGAAATCTGATTTTGCTGCTTAATAAGATTAAGTGGATCTGGTGATTTTGTTTTGAAAATGCAATGAAAGTGTTTAACTGACTGGATTGTGGACACCTTGATCTTCCAAGTTCATGCATACTTGTCAATCGGTATCAATTTCTTCTACAAAATATTAGGAGCTGGCGCTCTTCAATCAAGACATTCTCCATTGGCCTTCGAAACAGAATTGCCTTAACCCTCATCAGCCAGTCAGTGATAGTTGCCGTTACGATTCAGCAATTATCGCAAATTTGCAGTAGCTAACAATCCAGCTATTTCGTCAAATTCAGAGCTGGTGATTCGAGACGATCGTTTACAGTCGTTTGGTCTTAGCTGTGATCTATGCTTTCGAGACGTTCAAATCGAGGCTTAGTCGAGCACTGCTTGAACTAACAATCTCGCTAGCCGAAGCCCATACGTATAGGACAGTTTGCTAATGGTGCTGATTGCTTGTTTTGGTGTACATCGGACAACTCATTTTTACAGTAGTCGACATTACTATCAGCCTTCCCAATGCACAGTAACATTTTGGGAATCAACTTTGTTCTTACCCTTGCAAATGTTGAGGTAAAAAAATTTGATTCGCAAAGTATTGTTGAGTTTGCGGTAGCTGATAATATTAGCGACGGTCTGTAAATAGTTCTTTTCGCTAAAAAACAAAATATCAACGGGCACTTGTTACTATCAACCGTCTTGCGTATAAGAGTAATCGAGAGTAAGGTTCTTCATTAGAACGTTACACCAGCATAGGAGGTTTGATTTCAACGATAACGATGTCGAAGACTCGCAAAGACGACAAATGGCTGTACAAAATTAACTTTAACCATTGATCCTTCCATTATTATTAGAGCCAACTTATCATGTAGTCTGGTAAGCTCTTGTGCAGCCCGATACCTGTGCTTCGTCCCTACAGACTCGTCAGTCGGGAAGAACCAGTCGTCTTTGAATCTTTTCATAGTCAGTTCTCTCGGGAGCCCTACTCTCCCTACAGAGAGTTATCAAAGAAGAACGTTTTACACTCCATGTCAAGTGAAATTTTCACCTAACACAGAGTGTTGTACACTCGATTGTTCTTTGGCTAGTACTTTTGTCATATTATACAAGATCACTTACCAGACCACATGACAAGTTGGCTCAAATAATAATGAAAGGATCTATTGAAATTTGAGGCGTGGTCCTATCAAAACACTCGAAACAGAGGTATAATTTGGTAAAAATACTAACCAAAGAGCAATCGTGTGCACACACTCCGTGTTAGGCAAAATTCTCACTTGACATAGAGTGTGAAACGTTCGTCTTCGACAACTCTCTGTGGGCGAGAGTAGGGTTCCCGAGAGAACAGACTTCAAAAAGATTGAAAGACGACGGGGTCTTCCCGACTGACCGAGTCTGTATAGGACCGAAAACACGGTGTATCGGGCTGTACAAGAGTACTAACCAGTACCACATGACAAGTTGGCTCAAATAATAATGAAAGGATCCATCGAAATTTGAGCGCTGGACTGTAACGAACTCTCGAAATAAAGGTTTAATCATTGGCTTTGAAGATGACGAACGTGTGGAAATTCCAGCCGACACAAAGATTTCAATACCAACCTCTGACGATATTAGCTAACTACTACTTTATGTTTTATGCTTGCTATTGAACCATTCTTTGTTCTTCTACCAACTACAGCATTTTCTTCACTTCACCTGAAAACCACTGATATTGCAAGTTTTCACGATTCGTTTTGCGTTGTTTATTCGATATATACTGGTTACTGGCTAAACTGGTATGATAGGAAATAAAAAAGATTACATGACAATTTTTGCGATTGTCCTGCATAGAGATGTGGACTGATGCTGATTGAAACCGGAAAATAAGCCTTTTATTTTGCAAATCTACAATACGAAAATCATGCAATGATCATAAAAATCAGTAAAGATCAAACTTTACAGGGAAAGTTGTCCACGTACCTTGCTTCTAACCATAGCTCATCGTTTAACTTTTTGCGATTTTTATCAGTTGTTTAAGATTATTAACACAAGTAACGTTGCGTACTCATGGTTGATAGTTTGTCATGGTTGAGGTATTCATGGTATAGGAGATGGTTGTGGCTACGTATGTCTTATGAATTGCTTCCTAATAATCCCATTCAAAACAAAAATGTATTTGTACAATTTTACGACAGAATGAAGTCCCAGTTGACCCATAATTACATGTCATGTTTACTTGGTTCGGATTGGACTGGGTTTACACCATAAGTCTCTGGCACGCGCAGTCCAGGCACGATCGTGACAATTTCATCTCATCGCGTTGGGAGAATTTGAAGGTAAGTCGCTAGCGAGCAACCAGCTTGCATTTTTGTTATGAAAAAACGTAATTTCAACACCATTGGCATGATCAGTTCGGTTAGGAGACTGATAGTACCAACTACAATTATAGCATCACCTACGACTACGGGACTGTTATGCAATGCATTACTCAGCACTCTCGCCATATTCAGTCAAATTTTTAGATGTTTCAGTACAAAGCAATGGCAAAGCGACGAAAGTTTTACCTTTAGTCTCTCAACGAACAGTCAACCCTACATGATTTCTCACGACAACCAGTTCTAACCAACTCTTGGGTCGTACATTGTTTCCTTCTACGAGAAGCTTACGGTCAACCTGCACTATAAATGCCTTGGTAAGATTACTGCTGCAACCATAACTGATTAATCAATATATCTTCATCTTCCATTAGGATATTGTTTTCAGACAAGTGCCCTAAAGAGTTCTTTGATAAGTGCGCAAATGGCGGATTCCCCTATCCAAGAGACTGCTCAAATTGCGTTTGTCCTAGCGGATATGCTGGAAGGCTCTGCAAACGAACAATTAAAAGATCAAATTCTTCATGCAAGGTCTTGTAAAGTTAAAATATAATTGGCTCATCTTCTTTCTTTTTAACTCATCTCATCTTTTCACTTTGAAAGCTACATTCTCAAAAAACTACTTTTCAGTTCCTCCTGAAAAATGCATGCTTGTGAGCCATATTTCACATAATGTCGATATTATTGACAATTTATGAATCTATTCATGCAAAAGCAGAAACCTGTGGTAACAACATCAAAAAACAATCAAAGATGGCACCAACTTTAGCAGTACATAACTATTCGTGTACTCTCAGCTATCTCCACCCTGTTTAAACCTTTTGGTAAAAAAGTATTTCATGCTTTTATCCAAAAGATGAATAGCGATCTGATAGCCAAAATTTGGTGGATTTGAGGGGTGGGTTCCAGTTCTCAAACTGCTTGTTTTCGTGCTGTAACAGGGGCAAAAATATTTTGGTTTCACATTCGAAAATTCCTTGCCTGATAAAGTTTTTCCATGAATGGTCAATAACCATTTGATAACACAAATTCAGCAATTTCAAGGGCGGAGATGATTATTGGAGAGGACTTCTTAAAGCGCTGTGACATTTTACAGAGGACTGGTTTCATACTTCAAAGGGGTGGGATTCTGCGACGTTGGCCCCAAGTCACTTCGCTTTTTGCAACATATCGATTAACTGCAAACGTAATCTTCTTCTACATGCTGCAGTGCAGTGAAAAGTTTTTTGTAAAGTTTATCAAGGAAGCCATTTTCAAAATAAGGTAACCATCAAAATTGCCCAACCCCCAGCTATCAACAGTTATTAGAACTCTCAAAAAACGCGCTTTCCCAAGAGGTTGAGAGGAAGCGGAAATGAAAGAGTCCCATATCTGCGAAATCTAATAATTTTTGACTGATACAGTGCTATAAGGGGTCCTTTCCAAAACAAGTGCACCTTTGAAATTGTTAAAAGTTTTTCTACCCAATAATTATTAACTGCTCATGAACAAAATTTAATCCGGACAGTAGTGCTTGAATGTGGAACAAAATTTCAACTGTTACAGCTCATAGAACAGGACATGTAGGAAATAGAATACGGCCCTCAAATCCACATGATTTCAGCTACTGAATAATTGTCAAAAACCTTTACAAAAGTAAATTTACGTTCTTACAAAAGGGCTCGGGCAAGGTGGAGACAATGAAAAAGAATCGTATCCCTAAATTACTTTTCCGCACATCATAGCTATAAATGCAGCATTCGAAAGAAAATACGCATTGATCGGAGAAGTGGGTATTTGAAGGGCATTAGGAATGAAAAAAATTGTTCAGTGGGATGACCAATGAAGTGGGATCGCACGCAACAAGCAGTGCGATTTTTTGATAATGAACTTCATGTACTTTGCAATAAATTGAGAGCGCATGTGGCGCAGTGGTTAGAGGTGCCTTGCGTCGCACACGAGGTCACTGGTTCGATCTCGCGCTCATGGCTCGCCAAGCCAAACATTCCTCCGGTGTCGGTAAATTTTTACCAGACAGGCCTCACACTTGCCTAGGAGGATAAGCAGCACTGACTCGGCTCAGCGGGAGGCCACCGCGAGTCCTTGTAAGGCCAGATGTGCATTCAATCACCTCAAACAAAGTTGAAAATTGAAGTCGAATGCATGGTGCATCCCTCAGGGATTGATAAACGCCGAGAGCTTTATCCTTTATCCTTTTATGCAAAAGATTACATTAAAAATAAAACAAATAGAAGGCAAGTTTAATTCATTTGTTGCCAAGGATGTATTAAATACCATGGAGATGTGCAATGAATATTCTGAATAAGGCCTTTCTATGAGCACTTGTATTTTTTCTCGAAAGTGTGGATAACAAATTGAGTAATTACGTTATTTCTAACAAAAGCAACCCTATCAAAGTTTGCTCAATCATACTTGACCATTTACTAACACTGAGATTCCACAAGTTCGTGGAAAATTTATAAATTTTATTACAATACTCCCATAGCAGTATCTAAGCGCCCCAGCAACCTCTCTTCGTAGACGTTCGAACCGCCCGCCAGCCGAAAATGGCGTATTTCCTAAATGTCCTTTTTTTGCGCTGTAACAGTCGAAATGAGATTTTGTTCCACATAGAAGCATTACTGTCTGGATAAAATTTTGTTCATGAGCAGTTAATAATTATTAAGTAGAAAAATCTAAACAATTTCAAAGGTGCACTTAAATTCTGGTAGGACCCTTTAGAGCACTATAACAGTCAAAAGAATATCAGATTTCGCAGATATGGAAGTTTTTCTATTCGCTTCCTCTTTTAACCTCTTGGAAAAACGCATTTCGCGATTTTTTGAGAGCTCTAATAACCGTTTGATAGCTGGAGTTCGACAATTTTTATGGTATACTTAATTTTGAAAATGGCTTCCTTGATGCACTTTACAAAGAACTTTTCAGTGTACTGTAGCAGGTAAAAGAAGATTTGCACTTAATCGATATGCTGCAAAAAGCAAAGTGGCTCGATCGCCAACGTCGCAGAAACCCACCCTTTGAAGTGTGAAACCCAATCCTTTTTTAACTGTCACAGCGCTCTAGGAAGTCCTCTCCAGTGATCATCTCCGCCCTTGAAATTGTTGAATTTGTGCTATCAAATGATTCACCTGTATCACCTGTTGTCCCGTTGATCGTCGAGTGACTCGAGCAGGTACCAGAAACGCTTCCATTTTTTCCTATCGACTGCAAGAGTAGCCTAGTGGGTCCTCCCCGCTCTAGGGATTCGCTGAGCATCACATCCTTCTTCTATAACTTTCGTGAAGAAATCGGACCAACGGGTCGGTGGTCTTCTTGTAGAGGGCTCGATGTCCCGAAAAATCCAGTCTATCAACGGCTGTCGTCCATCGGCTGTCGTTGAGCCCATCATGTGTCCGGCCCACCTTATTTTCAATATCCTGTCGTGTAGAACGGCGTCTCTGATTTTCAATCGTTGACGTAGGTCGTAACTTTGGGTCTTTCTCTCACTGGCAAGATACGGGATACTAATAGCATCGGCCTTTCTTCGACTGCGCGTTCAGTAACGCCAAGTAATGTTTCATCCTGCTTACGTAGCGACCAGGTTTCTGCCGCATGCGTAAGGGCAGGGATGATCGTCGAATCGAAAAGGTGGGCACGAAGTCGGATGTTTTTTGTTCTCTACATTACATCTTCGATGCTCTTTAACATTCCCAAGCCGCTCGTTTCCTCCTGCTCAACTCTGGAGCTAGGTAGTTCATCATGTTGATTTCACGACCTAGATAGACGTAACTGGAGCATTCGGAGATTGTCGCTCCGTTGAATGAATGGGTCCTTCACAACCCATCTGTTCTTCATGAACATCGTTTTCGTTAAATTTAGTTGAAGACCTATCTTTCCACAGGCGTTATCGAAATCGGTCAACATTCGTTCCGCTTGGCTAATTTTTGTGTTATGAGAACGATATCGTTAGCAAAGAGAAGATGCTTCCGGTTGTCCACCATTAATTTTCACTAACATATTGTCCCATTTTAATGTTCGCATGACGTTCTGCAGGGTGGCAGTGAATAGTTCTGGCGAAATTGTATCGCCTAAACCCTCTTCTTTCGTCAATGGTGATATTGTTGTAGAATGGAGATATTTTGTTCGTAAAATCTTTATAAAGCTCACGAAGGATCATTTTGTACCAAGTAGGGACTTCCTGGTTATCCAGAGCCTCTATAACCGCTTCTGTTTCCGCTGAATCAAAGGATTCCTTCAGATCGATGAAAGTAAGACAGAGTGGTTGCTTGCACTCTCGTGAAACTTCATTGAGTCTTGTAATCGTGTGAATGTGATTTATATCACTAAGTCCTTTTCGGAACCCTGCTCGTTCGCATGGCTGTCTTCGTTCAGTGTTCCGTCAATCCTGTATAGGATGACTCGAGTAAGGAGTTTAAGACAACGGACAGTAAGCAGATTGGGCTATAATTGCCTATGTCGTGAAGGTCTCCTTTTCCAACAACGATACGGTCTTGTTGGTTTTCCAATTAATGGGGACCTTGCATTCTGACAGGTAGCGAGTGAAGAGCAGAGCTAGGGTGTTGATGAGAACAGGCGGCAGGTTATTCAGGTGCTCTAGTCTAATCCTATCTTGAATGGGTGTTGTTCTGTTCTTCACTGATAAGACAGCATGTCGGATTTCGGAAGGAAGGACCGATGGAACGACATATACATCCTTATTCAATTTATATGACGGTAAGAGGGTGTGGCTGGAGAAGATATTCAAGTAGTATTATTTTTTATAGCCCTTTTGGAAGCTCTAAGTGTCCCATCGGGGCGTCGGAGTGCAGTTATCTTGGTCTTATAATTGGCAAAGCCTCGCTGGGCTTTGCGAATGGTCTTCCCAGCTTCTGCAGCTTCTGCCATATCTGCTGCTCGTCTCTCTTTGTGGGTTTTTCTTTAATCGCTTTTCCGCAGCTTTTCGCAAGTTTGGACGTGAGCTTTCGGTTGCCTGTAGCTCGAGCGATTCCGCGTTGACGTATCAGATAGAGTGTCTGCGGAGACAAGCGTCTCTTCGTGTCCTTAGGACACCCGGCTTTTATAGCGCTATCGTGAAGATATTCAACAAGTCTATCGTATTCTTCGCCAATGTTGTCAACAACGGTATCTTCCCAAGAGCCGGCTAATGATTTGAAATCATCCCAATTTATGGTAGTTCCGGAACTTCGTTTGTTTGAATTTAGCGAATTTTTTTCCTCTCCACGAAAAACAGAGCGTTGCGCTAAGGAGGCAATGGTGTGATTCCGTGTGAAACTTAGGAACAGCAGCGACATCGGTCAGGCAAAACCTTCGATTTACGAGAGTGAGGCTTTTTGGAATTGCGAGTTACCGTGGATGGTTTTGGGTCGTCATGATAAACTCGGATAGCCTCTCACCCTGTTCATTCCATTCTAGCCCTTGGGTCCCAGTGTGACGTTCTTCAGACATTCTTCTAAGTCCAATTATTGCTCCAAAATCTCCGACAATGACCTTGAAGAATGTATGACCTTCTCTGGAGAATTTTTCGAGATTCATATGAAACGCATCGTCATCGTCATAGCTTGATGTTGGTGCGTAAGCAACGAAGATGGTCAAAGCCGGCACAGAACCACATCATTGCAACCGGAATTGCCCGATGCGTGTTCTTAGTTCTTGCTTGCCAAGCTCTAAACATGTTGGGTGGGTACTCACGAGTAGCTTACTAGTCTCTCTCGGAGGAGCTGGAGGAGCTTATTTGTTGGAGGTGACTCATAACCGCCTTCCATGTACTTCCCAGCCGCTCGATTGCGGGCTTTTGGCCGACTTGACTCGTAGAAATAGAGTTTTGTCAAGTCGGCGCTGCAGAAGCAGGGAGTTCGTTCCCTGAATCCACCTACGTTCTCTGGGAAGCACACGGTCGCTTTTGGATCGCTTTTATTCCTTTATCCACCATCTGGGGACACGTCACGTGCAATCGCGACTAATTGGGAGGAATGCCTCAAAGAGGGAGGTCCGTGGATCAAATGCTTATTGACCGTTTATAAAAAATTTTTCGTCAGGCAAAGAATCTTTGAATTTGGAACGAAATATTTTTTGCGTTACAGCACAAAAACAAGGAACTTGAGAAGTAGAAAACGTTCCTCAAATTCACCAGATTTTATCTATCGTATCATTATTCAGAGCGCATGTGACGCAGTGGTCAGAGGTGCCCTGCGTCGCATACGAGGTCAATGGTTCGATCCCGCGCTCATGGCTCATCAAACCATCCATCCCTCCGGGGTCGGTAAATTGCTACCAGATAGGTCTCAGACTTGTCTGGGAGAATAAACAACACTGAATCGGTTCAGCGGGAGGCCTCCGTGAGTCATTGTAAAGGCCAGATATGCATTCAATCATCTCAAACGAAGTTAGAAATTGAATCGAATGCATGGCGCATCCCTCAGGGATTGATCAACGCCGAAAGCTTTATCCTTTATCCGTTTATCATTAATCATCTCTTTGGATAAAAGCATGAAGTATGTTTTGTCAAAGGGTTTAAACAGGCAGGAGATAGCGGAGGGTACAGGAGGATAGTTATGTACTGCGAAAGTTGTGCCATTTGTGATTGTTTTTTTGATGTTGTTATTACAGGTTCTTGCTTTCGCATGAATAGATTGATAGATTGTCAAAAATATCAGCATTACGTGAAATATGGCTCGAAAGCATGCATTTTTTAGAGGAACTGAAAAGTAGGTTCTTGAGAATGTAGTTACAGTGAAAGTTAGAATTTCTAGGACAGCTGAGCGTCCTCGCATTGAACCTACTTTTATGAAAGTCGCTATAACAGTAATTCATCTTTTCGTAATAATGAAGTTTTTTTAGTGCAAAGTTTTCTAATTCGTAATGAAAAATTCGCCGTGAATTGAAGGGACGGGCTGGTTGCGCAAAGCACAAAGTATTAGTTTTTTGCTAGTAGCACAGGCACAAGATGCCCTAGTGAAAACCAACGTTGATTTGAAAATGTCCGATTTCTAAGGATTGAATGAATACTGGTAATCTAATAGAATGGGTTTTTTCTAGAAAAAACCGAGAGCTTTCGAAAGCAATCTTTGAAATGCTATTGCATGTGAGAGGAATTGCTTTTGAAAATGAGCATTGTCAAGACAGTCGGGTGCTATTTTCTATAGAAACACGTCTATAAAATTTCTTTAATTTTAAAATTTCTAAAATTTTTGAAAATTTTTTGATAATTCGAATCTTTTTTTTTTAACAAAAATTTCATAGAATCAAAATATAACTACGTGATCCCAAAATTCCCGCTATGAAATATAAGAAATGCTGCGGTTGCTAAACGTTTTCTTTTATTCATAAGTAGAACATACTATGGAAATCTTCTCACACAACAAGCTAACTATCGAGATTAAATTTTCAGACTATTGATTGAGTTTGAAACCAATGAGAAATAAGGGCAAATGTTCAATAACAGCTGGAAACACATTCCTTATTGTTAGGCTGTGGTTTCTTTCTCTGAAAAACTCATTTTGGGAATTATTACCGCTAGTTTTGCTATAATCATTCATACAAAAGTCTTATTAGCTGTATTTTATCGTTTTTAGATGACAATGCTGCATTAAGAACTTGACTAATTCGAATTTTTATTTGGGTACACACTAATCTTCGTATAAGCCAGGACAGACCATCTCCTCAATCTCCGGTTTGATGACACTGGCTTTGCAGAACCCAATTTCTTTAGTGCGTTACACCTAATCAACGTTTTCAATCAAATGAAACTATCACTCAAAGCCTAATAGCACGTACAGGAAAACATCCAGGCACTTGTTGGGTTTACTAGTAGGTGGAGGCGCTTTCTTAGACGACGGTTGAGTTGTTGGTTTAGTTGCCGTCGTTTCTGGCTCAGTTGTCGTTTTTGGCTGAAGTGTTCGTTCAGATGTTGGCTTGGTTGGTTTTCCACCACCGATATCTGCATCGTTTTGAGTTTTACTAAGTGATTCTAGTGATACTTCAAAGATAGAGATAAGAGTATTACGGATTCTACAGCGTATGGTGGCTGTAACTTTGTAGACTCTGCTGAAATGGATTATAGGGACGTCGTGTGTAGAGACAAGGGATGTTCCAATAAATTCCGCAGAGCAGAATCTGAAAATATGTGATGTTGTCGAATCTATAAAATGCACACAAACAAACGCACCAACTCTTTAGTCATAAAAGTTCACCTATAGTCACTATGACGCTTATCTTTCAATGTTTGATCTCAACTCCTCCCCATTGGCATCCGCCGACACCCAAATTATCGGCGCTGTAGTTTTTAAAGATCACTTCAATTTTTTTAGCACGCGGTCCTTGAATAAGTTATCGATTTGATGATGTAAACAGATCAGTTGCACACTGTGAAACCTTAATCCAGTAGTTACAGAAGGAAAATTTGTCGTTAGCAGCATATCGATCATAGTTTTCCTGTCCCACGGTGTCCTGGATTTCATGCCACTCGTCCGCTGCTGTAAGTTCCTTGCCGCAACCAGGTGGCTAGAAAAAATGAGCTAATTATTTCTTAACTTCACAAAACTTTATGATGAGAATTTGATCTTCCAACTCTTTGTTTGCAGAGTTTTCCGCCATATCCGCTAGGGCAAATGCATTTTCAGCAGTCCCTTGGATGCGGAATTCCTCCATTTGCGCACTTATCGAAGGACTCTTTGGGGCACTTGTCTGAAAACGATATTCCTAATGGAAGATGAAGATATGTCGACAGATCACTTGCGCTTGCAGCATAGTCTTACCGAGGCATTTATAGTGCAGGTTGACCATGAGCTTCTCGTAGAAGGAAAGAATGTACGACCCAAGAGTTGGCAAGAACTTGTTGTCGTGAGGAATCATGTAGGGTTGACCGTTCGTTGAGAGACTAAAGGTAAAACTTTCGTTGCTTTGCCATTGTTTCCACTGAAACATTAAAATTTGACTGACTGTGGCAAGACTGCTGAGTATGCATTGCATAACAGTCCCGTAGTCGTAGGTGATGCTATAATTAGTAGTTGGTACTTTCAGTCTCCTTATCGACTGGTCATGCCAATCGTACTGTAATCACATTTTTCATTATAATAAAATGTGCGCTGATTGCTCGCTACTGACCTACCTTCAAATTCTCCCAACGCAATGAGACGAAATCGTCACGATCGTGTCTGTACTGCGTGTGCCAGAGACCTATCGGTGGCCAAGCTCGTGTAAACCCAATCCAATCTGAACCAAATAAGCATGACATGTGATTATGGTTCAACTGGAACTTTATTCTGTTGTACAAGCGTACAAAGATCAATTTTGGTTCGAATGAGATTATTATGAAGCAATTCATAGGACCTACGTAGCCACAACGATCTCCTAGTGACATGAAGCTGAGTTCCACCTAGCCTTCCGACATGTGACCAACATCCTGACACCATCTGTAACCCACACCTTGTCCGTGGCTAAAGGCATTCTATTTGAGTGACCTGAAATGAAAACATCATCGCGTGATCACAATTGCTGCTTTACCTAAGCTTGTCCTTCCTTATTCAAGGCAAGTGTCTTCACTCCACGTTTTAGTGGCCTTTGTGAATACTCGTCTTGCGGGGTTGGCTGAAACTCTTTGTGAAAAATCTGTACCCTTGCTCGACCACAGTGTACAAAATATGCTCAAAAACGAAGGACAGATGATGAAAGACAAAGACGAACATGCATTCCAGAATGCGTAATTTATTCCGTTCGACCATAGAGTTGACAGGATACTTGTCGGTCACGATAAGCTTGTCGTTTTCTGCGGCGACCCATGCTTACCTCCATGTCTTCCAATATCTCATCGGCTTGTGCTCTATAAACCGAAGTAAAGCAATGAAGTTATATAAAGTGGAGCTGAAGATTCGAACAAACTTGGAAGCATCATGTCTCCTTCGAACAGCGCAATGCCAACCACGCTATTGACATCTTCGACAAAAGCTCCCTCGTGACCTCGGATGCTCTCTGCGCAAAGCTGAAATTCATAATTTCCATTATTCGAAGCTCGTACAAAGAACAATGTGCATGCCTCCATCGCTTTTCATACTTCTTCACTCGGTTCTTCATATCAGTGTGTTTTCGTTCCTGCATTTCGTGCGCTCTCCTACGAAATTCCATTGTGTCATATGCATTTGGGTCCTGAGAATAGTCAAAAGTACATAGCTGTATGAACGATAACATCTCTTGACAATACTATAGAGATGAGATCAACCAGGTCTTCTTACACTTCTAAGCAAGTCAAATCCATCCTGTAATTTTTCGTCAGAGCTTTCTTCGCTCTCGAATATCGTCGCATCGCCAAAGGCAGCGAGATATGCAATAGTAAAACCCACATTCTGAAAAGTCAAGCACAGTGAGATAAATGTTAACTGGAGGAAAGCACAAAGTGAAATCTGGATATCGTGCGTCAATTCACTCCACTTTTATACAGTTTTTACCGTGAAGCGTTTACACAGCCAATGAAATGTTTTCATTGGTTCTTTCTTTTTTGCAAACGAATTTTGTTCATTGTTCATTTTCCCTATTCATAGATTTACTCGCTTTGCTCGAAAGCGCTTTGCCTGCATTGACCCCTATGGGACGACTAAGGAAATTGTTGCGCGCAGCGCAAAATATGCGATTTTCGCCATTTGAT
This sequence comes from Parelaphostrongylus tenuis, assembly GCA_019055375.1. Classification (NCBI taxonomy): domain Eukaryota; kingdom Metazoa; phylum Nematoda; class Chromadorea; order Rhabditida; family Metastrongylidae; genus Parelaphostrongylus; species Parelaphostrongylus tenuis. The sequence continues at coordinate 16,474 of JAHQIW010002647.1, forward strand.
TAAGGTTTTGCTCGCCAACTTGCGAGAACTTTTGGATTTCTCGTATTACTTTGCTTTGATGGCAAAAAAATTCTTCTTTTCGATCGTATGGTTTTGGTTTAGATATATGCGTCTTGAGTAGAGAAAAACGTTGGTTCATTAAGTAATTATGCTGAATTCGACAATTAATCAACTCATTAATCTGTATAGAGGATATCGCAATAAAAAAACTTTAGTTTTGATCTACCATAGGTTTATACAAGACCCAAGAGCCCAGATCATGGTGAATAAACAGTGAAAACAATGAGTAATTTCCAACAAAAATGATAATGCATGCTGCATTCGATTTGAGTTCATCGATAACTCTCACTATAAAAAGTTTATACCAGTCAATCGTTTATTTCCAAATATTCAGAGTTGACGTACGTGAGAGGACTGAGTACATATGGACAGTGGAAGAATTTTGAGAGTGCAGTGACAATCGGGTTTTAGGAGAACCAGTAAGTAATGCATATTTCCCGTTTAGTCATTGTATCAGCATGCCAACTTCTATTCCCAGTTTAGGTGCACACATCCGTTCTCACTAAGCAAGCGAAGCCTAATTTAAGAAAAAATTACTGGATCGGCAATTGCGTCAGCTCAATAATATGTTAGATTCACTTTTGCAACATTGGCCAATGATATTGTAAGAGATGGATGTGGTAAATATACCTTCTATGATGCAATTCTGTATTGCTTAGGAGTGTAGGCATGGAGAAGTTGTTGATATGTGTCTGCAGATCAAAATTTGGAATTGCTCTGTTCATATTATTGTGAAAAGTTGTTATGACTGTATATACAAGGGACCAACTTTTTGCATAAGGTGGTGAACTTCCTGGCTGTATTTGTGTATGAAAAATTATGCTGGAATAAATATTTCTAGAGCATTATTGACCTCGTCAAGTCTTCCACCAGATATATAGATCAAACACATGGGCGAACTAATCAGAACATGATTAGTCTCAGGTGCGAAGGTGCAAGCATTTTATTTGGTCTCACTGATTTTTGGCAGCGGTTTCACTACCTAACTGTTACAGTCGTTAGCATTTTCAAAGCTTGGTGTTCCAACTTTCCTTTTCCAATTTGGCATGCTTTCAAGGTAAGTTTATTGTTGCTTTACAATACCACTTTGAGCACTGTTGTAATTTTTGAGAATCTGACTTTTAGCGCCGTTATGTCCTTTAGACAAGAAGACTGGGAAGCCAGTATCGCCATGACATTTAGAGAAAAAGATAGCAAGTCATGCTCGATAGCTCGGCAACAAGCGCCGATGAGGACACTGATGAGGAATCGGATGCGATCATGGAAAGAACTTGAGCGCAGCAGACGGTGGCGCTGAGAATGGTGGTTCGATCGACTGCCCGGACAGTGCACAGCAAGCAAATTTGAATACTGCTCCTGTAACGGGTGAATGGACCACGGATGTACGAACACCCACTTTGCTGTCATTTGATGAAAGCTCGGTAAGTGTCCAAGGAGGCGTCGTGCTCGACTGCCGAGAACTTGCCGACTTCTATAAGCTGTTCCGTGCGAGGTGTTTGGCAGCTGACTGTGCAGCAGACAAATGTCTACGGCAAGTAGATGCACCTTCACTATGAAAACACGAACATTGAGGAAAGAAGCGATCTTTACGCTATGTATGCAGATGACCATCGCGAATTTCGCGCGTATAAAAGATTCCTGGAGCACTTTTCGAACTTTCAATTACCCCTATTTAGGCGGCTTTCATATCTAGGGGCAGGTTGATGCAACTTATGAGGCGCTTTCATTTCGCCAACAATGCATGGTTAGACGGAAAAGACAGAATTTCCAAGATATAAGCACTGCTAGAGCTTGTCACCAACAACTGTAAAGATGTGCACAAAACTTGGGCAGGACAGATGCATCGATGAGTCGCTGATAGTCTTCAAAAGAGGAATTGTGTTCTGCCGATACCATCCGTTCAACAGGCATGAGGATGAACTTGAACTCTTCAAACTGTGCAGTGAAAGAGGGTACACTTTCAAGACAATTTTGTACAAAGGCGCTGGCACAACTGACACTTTGACTGGACGTGTTGCAGAGAGTGCCGTGATGGACCACGCTGATGAGTTACTAATGATGGAGGGCTCCTTTGCCGACAACTGCTACGCCAGTGTATCTCTTGCTGAGAGGCCGTTGCAGAAGAACAGTACTTGACTGGAAATGCAGAAAGATTGGACAAGGATTGCCAAAGGAGTTCATGAAGAAGAAAATATACAGGAGCATCAGTTTGCCGTACACAGTAAAAACGGCGTTACGTTGCTTGGATTCATGAAAAAGAAAGAAGTGACACTCATCACCACAGCGCATGGCTTTCCGATAGATCCAGCAACCGGAAAGTTTGAGGCGAATATGAGTTATAAGGAAAAAAAGGGGTACTGTCATCCTCACCGACCAAATGGCTGCGCGCTGCTTATACATCAGGAGGACAAGCAAATGGTAAGCGCGTCTCGCTGTTTTTCTACTTCACAGTATCCAATCTCATCAATTAGGTACATCGCCTATTCTTCCATTTGGTCACTGATTATTCATGCTAAACGCTTGGGCGGTCCACAAAGAGCGCGTGAGGAACATAACGTTTGGCCACTTCAAAATGACGGTGTTATGGCAGCTACATTTTATCAGAAATACCTCTTCAGCCGACAACAAACCGCGTTTTGGAGACAACAGAAGGGCGTCGTCCTATGCACTGAATGTTACCGAAGGATAGAAGAGCAAATATATTCAGCAAGTGCTCGACAAAAAACTAAGCGAGTACCCACAATGTGCACTCGATGTGAACATTCTCTTTTCGAAATGTTACAATTCACCTATGCTAAAATGTAGTCGCAAGCGTTCCAAGCCTTTGGATTAAGAATTGTATTGTATATTTTAATTTATGGCGAAGTATATTGCTTAGGCGATTAATTGATTTTCTAGAACCTGCCAATTGTTGATTGTAAAACGTATGATTGTTCAGGCAATTAAGGTGAACTGTTGACCGGTATTAATTTGCCGAGGGAATTTTTGCTGTTAAATGTTGATTTTGTAAGTTATTGATTGTTGCGTAGATATACTGAGTAAAATGCTTGGAACATCGGTCGCTAACAAAAGAAAAACAAAAACATAACATAAACCTGGTCACTACGTAAGCAGGATGAAAGACCACTTGACATTATCGAACGCGCAGTCGAAAGGTCGATGCTAGGAGTATACCGTATCTCGCAATGAGAGAAAGGATCCAAAGTTCCGACCTACGTCAACGATCGAAAATCAAAGACGCCGTTCTACACGCCAGGATATCGAAAATAAGGTGGGCCGGACACGTGATGCGCTTCAACGACAACCGATGGACGAGAGCCGTTACCGACTGGATTCCTCGGGACTTCAAACGTTCTAAAGGAAGACCACTGACCCGTTGGTCTAATTTCTTAACGAAAGCGATAGAAGAAAGATATTATGCTCAGCGAATCCCTAGAGCAAGGAAGACCCACTGGGCTACTCTTGCACGCGATAGGAAAAATGGAAGAGTTGCTGGTACCCGCTCGAGTCACTCGACGATCAATGGGACGACAGGTGATACAGGTGATACAAGTGATGCCGAGGTTAATAGATAGTTGGTCCTTGGATTAACTGTAAAGATGTGTACAAAACATTGGAGGGACATATACATTGTTGAACCGTTGATACTCATCAAAAGAGGAGTTGTGTTCCGCCAATACCTTTCGTTTAGAAGGCTTAAGGACGGGCTTGAAGTCTTTAACATGTGCAGTACAAAAGAGTACACTTCAAGACAATTTTGTACCAAGGTGCTGGCACCACTGTCACTTCGACTGGACGTGTATCAGATGGTGCTGTGATTTACCTCATTGATGAGATACTAAATGAAGGAAGACACCTTTTCACAGACAATTGCTATACCAGTGTATCTTTTGCTAAGAGACTGTTGCAGAAGAACACGTACTTGACTGGAACATGTAGAAAGATTGGACAAGGATTGCCAAGGGAGTTCATGAAGCAGAAAGTAGACAAGGAGCATCACTTCGCCGTTCAGAATAAAAACGGCGTAACTCTGCTTAAATCCATAGACAAGAAAGAAGTGACACTCATCACCACAGCGCATTGCTCTTCGATAGATCCAGCGACGGGAAAGTCTGAGGCGAATGTGAGTTACAACAAAAGAAAGGGGTACGTCGACCTCACCGACCACATGGTTGCGCGCTACTCATACATCAGCAGGACAAACAAATGTAAGCGCGTCTCGCTGTTTTCTACTTCACAATATCCAATCTCATCAATTAGGTACATTCGCCTATTCTTCCATTTGGTAAGTGATCTATGTATGCCAAACGCTTGGGCGGTCTACGATGAGCAGGTGAGGAACGTAACGTATATTCACTAGAGATGAAGGTGTATGACAGCTACTTTTCATCAGAAGTGGCTTTTCAGCCGACAACAAACCGCTTTTGGAGACAACAGAAGGGCGTGGTCGTTGCACTGAATGTTACCGAAAGATAGCAGAAGAAAAAAATTCCGCAAGTGCTCGACAAAAAACTAAGCGAGTATATACAAGGTGCAGCCTATGTAAGAACTTTCTCTGTTTGAACGTTTCAATTTACCGACGCAAAATGTGGTCGCAAGCGTTCTAAGCCTTCGGAATAAAAATTGCATAGAATATTTCAAATTATCATGATGTATATTGCTTAAGTGACGATGAATTGATTTTCTAGAATCTGCCAATTGTTGGTTGTAAAACATATGATTGTTCAGGCAATAAGGGTAGACTGTTGACCGGTATTAATTTGTTGGGTCAATTATTGCTGTTAAGATGTTGATTTAATGAGTTGTTGATTGTTGGATAGATATTTTGAGTAAAAGGCTTGGAACATTGGCGTTAGCAAACTACTGGTCAGAAATATGGGCTTCCAAAAAAGTATTCACCGCAGTGATCAACGCGGCTTTTCGTACACTTACTCCAGCTATATACTACAACTTTCTCCACATAGACCTCTACCAGAGGAGCTTAGTTGTAAGAGATGTGCTTCAAGCTACGTTCTTGTAAGACGAGTGATAGAAATGCATAATTAGGGTTGAAAGTTCAATTTTTTTTAACCAAGGGTATGGTATTACCGCTGAAAAATGAAGGATTTCATGGAAAGTGGTTGCTCTTTTCTATCAAAACACCTTCGTAAAAGATTCACTTATGACATTCCGTTTCTGCTGCAGCGATAAGATGCCTATGACATATAAATTTCATCTATGGTTACCAGTAAACCACTATGACATCCGGACAGCGGAGTAGCATTCTAGCGTAAAACATGAACTTCTTCTCACTTTTACGGCGTTATATAGCAACCTCCAAGAAAATCAACTTCAATAGTCGGAATCCACGAGATTTGGGCTCTCTAACGAATATTAGAACTTTCGCGAAGAGCCATATAGTGGCCCCAGCTGGGCAAATGAAAGAAGATTTATGGTAAAAAATAACTTTATTTTCGCTATTACAACGTAATGAAAAGCTTTTTCTGAAGGTTAACATGACTTTGGAATCATACAGATTTAAGCTTTCTAATGATTACCAAATGTTTAAGAGAAAGCTTTTCTACGGCGAGAAAGGCTTTCGAACAATTGTGTACTTGAGCTGGTACACGTCGTCCCTCAGGGTTAAACACTCAATTTTCCTCTTTCTTCAAAACTACTTACATCAGTGGCTTGCATAGGTTTAAACGGTTACGTAAGTTTTACCTTCGCCGCTACTCTTTAGATTATCGACAGTGAGATAAGTTGAAGACGATCCTTTTAAGCAATTTTCATGTGTTTTAGATGCATTCATACAGCTATCGCTTAGTGCGTATTATCTCAGCAAGATTTTGTGAAGGGTTCGCACAACCAGGTATTTTTTCTTTTACACAATTTATTTTTCCCAACATGATATGTTGAAACAGTGTGCAGATTTACATTTTACTGAACAAAGCATAGGTCTATGTTGAATTTTGGAAGCTAGATCTCTCTGCTAGTTTTTCATGGTGCACAACATAGGTAGATCTCACTATGAGGATTTCAAGTTCATCAATGTGCATGCCCTGACATCGCTGGACACGCCATGGCATCGGTACAGTAAGAAAACGCTTAGTAATGTGCGCTTAGGTATACTTCATCACATGCAGGCTGTATCTTCCAGTCCATCTTGACTATACATCAGTCAATCACCTCGAAAGTACATAAATATTTTCCAATGAACCAATTTTTGTTTGCAGAAAGAAAGAGCCAGCTGAAACATTCTACTGGCCTTGTAGTGTAAACGCTTAATATCTCTAAAAAAGTAAGGTGAAAGTAAGCTAATATCTCTAAAAAGTAAGGTGAATCGATGTACGATATCCAATTTTCACACTGTGTTTTCTTCCAGTGATTTAATATCTTTGGCATTTCAGAATGTGATTCTTATTACATTTCTTGCTGCTAACGGTAGTGCGGCAATGCTCGACAGAGAAGGAAGCTATGAAAAAAAGTAGAGGATACATACGACATGCTCAGTAACGTAAGACTATTTGGTCAATCGAATCTTTAAAGGATGGTCGACAACTACTTTACGTTCACTCAGTCGTGAAGTTTTCTACTTCTCCTAGGTTCCAAATGCGCATGATACGAAGAAATTTTTTTTGAAAGCTCACGAAGTGCAGGAAAGAGATGCCGACAAATACACTGCATCCAAGGAACCGACTAAAGAAGAGTTGAGAGCGATGAATATATGCACACTGTCCTTTGTATGGGCGCCTAAAAAGCAAAAAAATATGAATGTTCATATGTGTGTAAAAAGCATCCAGGGCACCCAGATGTTTTGGCTGCAGAAATCAATGACCAAAATCATGTCGGCCTTGGGCTGTTTCAAGGCGACCTCATGCTAACCAGGTTCGCTCATCTTTGTAACTCACTGCTGCATGACTATGTTTGTCATGTTCTTCTCCAATTTGCAGAGAGCAGGCCGATGAGGTATTGGAAGACATGGAGGTAAACATGGGTCGTCGCAAAAACGACAAGCTAATCGTGACAACAATTTTCCCGCAACTCTCTGGTCGAACGGTATAAACTCTCATTTTGAAAAACATGCTTGTTTTTTCTTTGTTGTCTTCAATCATCGTTTTTTGCAGACAGTTGATTATCTGAGGGTACATATCTCTATGAAGATTTCAGCTAACGCCGCAAGACGAGTATTCGTCAAAGCCACCGAAATCTGAAGAGATAATACCTACCTTAATTTAGGGAAGATAGCGCAGGTAAATGAGTACTGAGATTGCTGATCGATCATGTTTTTATGGTTCTAAATCATTAAAGAAATTTTCAGCAGGACAAGGTGTGAGTTACAGACGGTCTGGTTGTTGAGGCACATCTCGGAAGAAATGGTGGAACTCAATTTATGTCACTAGGAGATGGTGGCGGCTACGTATGTGAAATCGTTTTTGTGCAATTTTGCAAAGAAATACAGAGAAGTTTCAGCTGATTAATAATCACATGACTTGCATATTCGATTTAGATTGGACTGGGTTCACACGAGCTTGGCCACAATATAGGGTTTTGTGGAACGTTGTGGGACAGGAAAGTTATGACCGATGTGCTGCTAGTGACGATTTCTATTTCTGCAACTACTGGATTCGGTTACATTAGTCTGAAACCGATCTCATTAGTACAGATGAATAATTGTCGCTTAAGGGACTACCTGACTCTAAGATCGAAGTATTTTTCCAAAACTACATTGAAGACTTGGATTATCCCGGTTGCGTATGTGCTGATGTTGAGATTAAAACGTTTGAAGATCAGCGTCATACTGGTTATAGGTAAACGTATACTAGCAACAAGTTTAGTATCTTATGTTTCTGTGTCCATCACAAGTGTTCAGGTTCTGCTGTCCGGAGCATGGTGGAACATCGTTGATCTCTGAGCATGACATGGTCTCCGTAATTACTTACAGCAGAGTTTACATAGTCCACTACTCTTCTTCGTTATAAAATCCGTAATACTCTTATTTGTAGCATTTGCAGTGTTGCTAAAAAAGTCTTATATGAATATGGTATGTGGAAAATAATCGACATCTAAGTCAGTATCTGAAAAAACACGTCGTCCGATTCCGACCACCACGACCACGAAGAAATGCTATAACCTGTCTCTTGTACGTATTATTATGTTATCACTGATATTTTCTCATTATCAAAAATATCGTTTAGGTGCACCCTCCTGCAGAGCTCGTTTAAATTTTGCGAGACCATTATTTACGACCTTAACCTCAAGAAAAAGGTCTGCCCCTATTATTGTGATTAATGGTATAACCTTCACAGATAGATTCATTCAAACAGATGTGTTGACGCAGTCACTATTCGTACATATTCGCAGTGTTCCATAAACATATACATGCGTGAGCAGCGACCAGACTTGCTAATTTATCAAATCTAACTCGAATTTCGGCTTAAACTAACGGTGTGAGAAAAATGAACGGTAGAGTGTGACATCGTAAAGACACTTCTTTTTTCCATTTCTTCTCCCCTACTTACTACAAAATTCACCAAGTAAAACCGCAAAACAACTAGTTTGTGAAGGGGTGTTCATTGGTCAGTGAGCTGACAGTGACCTACCGATGTATCAGTTCAGTGTGATTGTGCTCTTGGAAATGCTCGGCACTTATTGATCTATTTCAAAAGTGTAGAAGATTACAGGGCCACTCCAGAACAATGATGGAATATAATCTGATAAGGACATGATGTATTCTGAGGCGCCAGATCTAGTGCTACTTCGGAGCGTATTTCGTCCTACTGGGGTTTATTAGTAGCACCATTCCTTGGTTCAGAAGATACCATGAGGTTAAATATCCTCTATAAAGGAGTCGACGTCGAGTATAATTACTTCAGTCAGACGTGGAATTTCGTGAATTATGGTGAGCGTCTGTAGTGCACGTTACATACGCTCCCGGAAGAGTGAGATCTGGGTCGAATCCGGCTGACGCAACGTTTTTAGAACCCGACCTCCTCTTGAGTTCCGCCCGTTAGTCGGAGGCACGTGGCGCGTCCCAGTGGTGGATAGGGGATAAAACGCGAACCAAAGCGACCGTGTGCTTCCCAGAGACGCAGGTGGATTCAGGGGACGAGCTCCCTGCTTCTGCAGTGCCGACTTGACAAAACTCTATTTCTACGAGTCAAGTCGGCCAAAAGCCTGCAATCAAGCGGCTGGGAAGTACATGGGAGGCGGTTAGGAGTCGCCTCCAACAAATAAGCTCCTCCCGCTCCTCCGAGAGAGACTGGCAAGCTACTCGTGAGTACCCAGCCCCCACGTTTAGAGCCTGGCAAGCTACACGTTGGGTATCAAAAATGCCAAAAACAGTAACAAATATGGGCCTCATTCCCCTGACCCCGAAAGAGCCCCTGGTACGGCAGCGCCACGTAGGACGAGTACGGAGAGGCTGCTAGAATCTCAGGGCCGAACTAGGCTGCCAAGATCGAAACGGACTTAAATGACGATCTGTACCTGCAAGGCAAGAACCCTTGCTCAACAATCCGCTGTAGAAGATCTGTTGATTCAAGCAAGAAGAATAAGGTACGACGTCATTGCCTGGCTGAGACGAGAAGGCGCCATCCTTTTCACGCTGTCTATGACACCGGAGAAGAACTGTTCCTTGGAACATGCGATCGCAGAGGTGTCGGTGGCGTTGGCGTCCTCGTCAAATCGAATTTGACCGTGAACATTGATTCGTTCGAACAACTAACAACCCGCATCGGACGATTACGGTTGAAACGATGTGGTTCTATGGCGGCTTTGACCATCTTCGTTGCTTACGCACCAACATCAAGCTATGACGAAGACGAAGTCGAAGCGTTCTATATGGACCTCGAAAAATTCTTCAGAGAAGATCATACATTCTTCAAGGTCATTGTCGGAGATTTTAACGCAAAAATTGGACCTAGAAGAACGTCTGAAGAACGTCACATAGGGACCCACGGACTAGAATGGAATGAACAGGGTGAGAGGCTATCCGAGTTTATCATGACGACCCAAACCATCCATGGTAACTCGCAATTCCAAAAGCCTCTCTCTCAGCGATGGACGTGGGAGTCTCCCAATGGAGAGTACCATAACGAAATAGATCACATCATAGTAAATCGAAGGTTTTGCCTGACCGACGTCGCTGTTGTTCCCAAGTTCTACACGGGATCAGACCATCGCCTCCTTCGCGCAACTTTCCGATTTTCGAGGAGAGGAGAGAAAGCCGCTAAATTCAAACAACGAAGTCCCAGAACTACCATAAACTGGGATGTATTCAAATCATTAGTCGGCTCTTGGGAAGATACCGTTGTCGACAACATCGACGAAGAATACGATCGACTCGTTGAATATCTTCACGTTAGCGCTAAAAAAGCCGAGAGTCCTAAGGTCACGAAGAGACGCTTGTCTCCGCAGACACTCGAGCTGATACGTCAACGTGGAATCGCACGAGCTCAGGCAACCGAAACCTTACGTCCGAACTTGCGAAACGATGCAGAGAAGCGATAAAAGAAGACCTTAAAGAGAGAAGAGCAGCAGTTATGGCAGAAGCTGCAGAAGCTGGGAAGAGCATTCGCAAAGCCCAGCGAGGCTTCGCCAACTATAAGACCAAGATGATTGCACTCCGATACCCTGACGGGACACTTACAGCTTCCAGAAGGGCTATGGAGAAAATCATCCACTAGTACTACTCGGATCTCTTCGCTAGCCATGTTCTCTTACCGTCATATAAATTGAAAGAGGACGAATATGTCGTTCCACCGGTCCTTCCTTCCGAAATCCGACATGCTATATCGTCGGTGAAAAACAGAACAACACCCGGTCCAGACAGGATTAGACCAGAACACCTGAAGAACCTGCCGCCAGTTCTCATCAACACCCTGGCTCGGCTCTTCACTCGCTACCTGTCAGAATGCAAGGTCCCTATTCAATGGAAAACCAGCAAGACCGTATTGTTGTTCAAAAAGGGAGACCTTCACGACATAGGCAATTATCGCCCAATCTGCTTGCTGTCCGTTGTCTATAAACTCTTTACTCGAGTCATCCTGAACAGGATTGACAGAACACTGGACGAAGGACAGCCATGCGAACAAGCAGGGTTCAGAAAAGGATTTAGTACCATGGACCACATCCACACGATCACAAGACTCATTGAAGTTTCGCGAGAGTACAAACAACCACTCTGTCTCACTTTTATCGATCTGAAAAAAGCCTTTGATTCAGTGGAAACAGAAGCGGTTATAGAGGCTCTGGATAACCACGGCGTCCCTACTCGGTACATAATGATCCTTCGTGAGCTTTATAAAGATTTCACGACCAGAATATCTCCATTCCACAACAATATCACCATTGACGTAAGAAGAGGGGTTCGACAAGGCGATACAATATCGCCAAAACTATTCACTGCCACCCTACAAAACGTCATGCGAACATTAGAATGGGACGAAATGGGAGTGAAAATTGACGGTCGACAATTAAACCATCTTCGCTTTGCTGACGATATCGTTCTCATAACACCAAACATCAGCCAAGCGGAACGAATGTTGACTGATTTCGATAACGCCTGTGGAAAGATGGTCTTCAACTGAATCTAACGAAAACAATGTTCATGAGGAACGGATGGGTTTCTAATGCCCCATTCACGCTCGACGGAACGACAATTTCCGAATGCTCCAGTTACATCTATCTAGGTCGTGAAATCAACATGATGAACGACCTAGCCCCAGAGTTGAGCAGGAGGAAACGAGCGGCTTGGGGAACGTTTAAGAGCATCGAAGATGTAGTGAAGAGGACAAAGAACATCCGACTCCGTGCCCACCTTTTCGACTCGACAATTATCCCTGCCCTAACGTATGCAGCAGAAACCTGGTCGCTACGTAAGCAGGATGAAAGATCACTTGCCGTTATCGAACGCGCAGTCGAAAGGTCGATGCTAGGAGTATCCCGTATCTCGCAAATGAGAGAAAGGATCCGAAGTTCCGAACTACGTCAACGATCGAAAATCAGAGACGCCGTTCTACACGCCAGGATATCCAAAATAAGGTGGGCCGGACACGTGATGCGCTTCAACGACAACCGATGGACGAGAGCCGTTACCGACTGGATTCCTCGGAACGTCAAGCGCTCTAAAGGAAGACCACTGACCCGTTGGTCCGATTTCTTCACGAAAGCGATGGAAGAAAGATATGATGCTCAGCGAATTCCTAGAGCAAGGAGAACCCACTGGGCTACTCTTGCACGCGATAGGGAAAAATGGAAGAGTTGCTGGTACCCGCTCGAGTCACTCGACGATCAACGGGACGACAGGTGATACAGGTGATGGTGACCGGCAGCCGAGCTTGTGGCTTTTACAATGAATCACACCTCTACTTTCGACCGCTTTTCTATGCATCCGCTCAAAACGATTTAATTTGATGAGGATATGACATGTTTGAATTGACGGAGGGAGTACTGATGAGTCCTAATAAGGCGAAACACACGCCTTCATAGCTCTAGACCTGACGGCTCAAAACTTGTTATATCCTTATCACAATAGATCGTTTTGAGCGGGTCTGTGAAAAACGATCGAAAGTATAGTAGAGATAGGATAGATAGAGAGCTTTCTGTAGTTTCCTCATCTAATAAGGTGGATGCTCTCCAATTCTCACGTTGTGGAAATTTTTTCTAGAAATCTAAAGTGCAAGAACACTTTAACGCATAAATCAACATTGTATTTTACGGAACTAAATGCGCATATAATCGGATTTCCACTAAATTCTTTTATCTCTTCCAGGTTAGTCGCAAGTTCACTAGGCACGTCCTCGGGTGGTATATCAAGGGGATGTTCGCGAACCAAAAGCAATTATATGTTTCCCAAAGATGCAGATGGTTCCAAGAATAGACTCCCTATTTTTTCAGCACCAGCTCTACATAACTCTATTGTACCAGTTATATTAGCCAAAACCTTCATTCAAGTGTCTAAAAAGTACATCATGGGCTTTGGCAAACAAGCAGCTCTTTTTTCCGTAAGAAGCTGACGAGCTACCCATGAATACAAGCCCACACGATCAAGGCTCTCCAGCTGTCGGTTGTTCACGGAGAGCCAAATGCAGGAAAGAAAACACGCCTATTTCCCGCTACCTTAAAAGAGTCTCTCCGATTAAGCTTAGTTGGGAAGGATGAGTACGGAAAGCCTTTCAAATTCTCAGGACCAGAATGAGTACTTACAGTACTGTATGAGCAAAGGTAGTAGGCTCTGAAAATTGAAACGGACTATGGTGGCAGTCTGTACCTACGCTGCACTTACGGAATTTTTATAGATTTATCGGTGCAACAGGAAGGATAGAATAGGATGCTGTCGCTTGAGTGAGGCGCGAAGGCGGCAGCCATTTCAAACTGTTTATGACACTGAAAAGAGGGTTTCCTGACACATGCAATAGTACAGGTGGCGGGCGGCAAGGGCGTTCCAGCCAAAACAAGATTGACCATAAGCATCGATTAATCCGAACAACGAGAAACCTTGATCGAACGACTGTGGTTGAAAAAATGGGGCTTAATGCCGACCTCGATCACTTTCGTGTTAACAAACCAAGATCAAGCTGCGATCAAGGCGAAGTCAAAGCGTATATGGACTACGAGTGATCTTTACAGAAGGCTTTCATTTTTCGCGACAACCAATGAATGTTTTAACACAATAATTAGACTTAGAAAAGCTCGTGAAGAAGTCACATTGAAACCCACTGACTACAATGGAATGGTAATGAATGATTTTCCTCATTGCCTTATTGAGGCTGTAAGTATTCCGTAAGGGCGTCGGAGTGCAATCATCCTGTTTTTTTGATTAGCGAATCTTCTCTGGGCTTGGTGAATCCATTTCTCACCTTCCATAGCTTCGACAATAATTGCTGCGTTTCTCTCTAAGCGGTTATTTTTTATCGCTTCTGTGCAGCGTTTGGTAATCGGACCTATGAATTCGGTTGCCTGTTGCTCGTGCGATTCCACGTTGACGTGTCAGTTCAAGTGCTTGAGTAGGCAAGTGCCTTTGTGCGAAGGACAAGATGGTCTGGTCTCGTGTAGAACTTAGGAACAGCAGAGACGTCAGTTACAAAATTTTCGATTTACTAAGATGTGCTCTATTTCATATTCATATTCTCCATTAGGAGATTATCACGTCCAACGTTAAGAGTGAGGCTTTTGAAATTGTACGTTACCATGCATGGTTTTAGTCGTCATGATAAACCCAGATAGCCTCTCACACTGTTCGTTGCAGTCTAGTCCGTAAGTCCTAATGTGACGTTCTTCACGCGTTCTTCGTAGTCCACTTCTTTACTTTGAAATCTTCAGCAAGGGTCTTGATGAGTCTATGATCTTCTCTAAAAACATTGCGCGGTCCATACAGAACACTTCGGCAACGAAGATAGTCAAAGCCGGCATTGATCCACATCGTTTCAACAACAATCGCCCTGTCCGTTTATTGACTGTTCCAATGATTCGATGTTTATGGTCAAATTAGATTTCACGATAACGTAAAGCCCCCGACATCTCTGCAATCGCATTTTTTCTATGAAACAGCTATTCTCCGTGTCATAAACAGCGTCAAATGGATGGCGTCTTTTCGCCTGAGTCAGGCCAGTGACATTATACCTTTCCCCATTGGTAAATCTTTCATAGCGGATTCGTATGCAGGTATTCATGCGTTATAGCTATAGGTCGTCACTACAGTCCGTTCCAATTTTGGCAGCCTAATTTGCCCTAGATTTTAGCAGCCTATCCCTACTCGTCCTACCTTACGCTGCCGTAGCTCATTTGTTGGAGGCGACTCCTAACCGCTTCTCACGTACTTTCCTACCGCCTTATTGCAGGTTTTTAACCATTTTGAATCGTAGAAATAGAGGTCTGCCAAATCGGCGCTGCAGCAGCAAGGAGCTCATTCTCTGAATCCGCCTGCATATCTGGGAAGTGCATGATCGCTTTTGGTTCGCGTTTAATTTCCCTATCCACAACCTGGGAACGCGCCACGTGCCCGCGCGATTAGCCGCGTGGAATCCCTTAAAGCAGATCCGTGACATCACAATAATGAAAGTGAGAAACGTGCTCACAAAAACTGCTATAACACAAAAATAGCCATTTTAAAAATGATTTTCAGTATTGAAAGTTTCGCGATCTGAGCTATTGAATAAGTACTAAAACTTCTTGAAAAGCAGGAAACGTGATGTTCCCAAGGGATCGAAAATGGGTGCGGACAATGGAAATATACCGCGATGAAGAACGATTTTGACCGACTTCAGCAGCTCTCCTTCAGAGATCGAATTTTGAGTAGATCTGCTCGAAACCATGTTCATAATGAACAGGTTAGTCTCGTATGCCTCATTCATGTTCAACGGAATAGATTTATCCAAATGCTCAAGCTACGTCAGTTTATGAGGGAAATTTAATATGACGAATGGCTTACTTTGGAGCTAGGCCGAAGATAGCAAGCTCCTGGAGAGCGTTTAAATGCGTCGAAAATGTATGTGAACATGGCGTAGAATATTCAAGTCTATATCCACCTTTCAATTCTGCGAATGTCCTTGCCTTAAAGTATGCAGCAGAGACCTTCTCACTATGTGCGATAACGCACTACTAAGGCGAGAAAGACCCACTGGGCGATTGTTGGAAGCGATATGGAATAATGGTAATTCAGTGATGCTTGCTGAAGGCAGTCGATGATCAGAGCGATAATAGGTGACATAAGTGATGATTGAGCTTTGACAGCAGGATAGTTTTCGTCCATCTTTATCACAATTCAATGATGCCTCTTCGAATGGGCAGTAGAAACTACATTGGAGATGGCCGTCATAAACGGAATAGCTGTCACCACGAACTTCCTTATTTACAACACACTTCAACTTTTTCCTGCTCCTCAGTTTTATGAACCAAAATGTCCTGGGTGTAAAATGAGATGTTCAAAAGCTCCAGTAACTTTCGCTTTGCTAAAATGTCTCTTCTTCGTGGCATCACCGTCGTATGGATGTGGAACAATTCCACCTGGTCAAGGTATGTAACTAAGAAAGGTCTGGCTTTTATGAATCGGATATCTTTGTTCAGTTAAAGATGAATAGGATCAGATATCTGTAAGTACAAAATTCATGTTTCCAAAATGCCTGTACATATAAAAATTTGGTTCTCTCTGATTAGAAGGGAACAAATGAAAATCGATCCAGTTTGCTGGAGAAAAAATGTTCATGGAAGTGTCAAAGACCATTCGAAAGATAAGACTTGATTCTACCAATCCACGTCGCCAGTTTTGCAAAATAGCCGTTTTTAACTCTATACATTCAAATGAAATCACGCTTCACAAAATCACGTGTTTTTTCTCGTACACCGCTAATATTTCGATGGGGAAAGTTCCTTCCTCAGTGTGCTACTAGTCAAGTTTACTTATGGATAAGCTCTTTTCATCTTTTGATCGCCCGTGATCTCTTGATTTGTGCTCTGAACCTCGCCGGGCAGAGGTTTTTTTCTCTTTTTTTTTTTTTCTTTTTCAGACTAGTAGCAAATATTAGCTTGAGTTTTCCGATTACAGAGATTGTTCATTCACTGGAAATACGGTTCAGCAGAGAGAATAAGTTTGAGTTTTACATCTTTGCTGCGAAAATTCGACTTCGACCTCGACTACGCAAATTTCTCTACACATTGCTATGCTTTTCGGCTTTCAGCGATTTATATGCATAATAAAAATGGAGCAAAAGGCGACTTTCAAACAAAATTTTCGATATGGATGTTACCACGTTATTAAAGGCTGTTTTGAAAAAGGTGCCACGTGGGGCGAAAGCCTCAAGTCTCAGCTATCAAGGGGTTTCTAATGCTCCTATGAAAAGTTCCTCTACAGCGATTGAGGTCGGTAATTCATTTGTTCCCTCCTGACCAGATAAAGCCGAAAAATTTTTTCATTCTGACGTCATATCACTGTATAATTAACAACTCGCCCATTAATCTGTTTTTTAAACTTTCGCACTTGAGAATTGAGGACGCTTTCAATTCTTTTACACATGGAACTTTTGAAACACGATAACTATAAATCACGACAGCCTTTCAATTTTTCTTTAAGTTTATGGCCTTTATTTTACCTGTTCATTTTTCAATTCCAAAACACTCCGTGAAAGGGGTCACAGTTTCGAAAGCAAGTGCACACAATTTACGTTGTGGAAGAGAATGACAGCAAAGTTTTTTTTTTCCTGTGTACTGACTTTTACTGTTCCTTTCCGGTCATTTGAGAACACTGCACATTTCTGACTAACAAACGATCAAAAAAACAAATTACAAGCAAGAAAACTGAAAGAAAATGCTTGAATACTTTCGAGAGTAAAACTATTATTTTTGCTGTAATCAGTAGATACAGAGGCAAACTGAAGTAGTCATAGTATGCAATACTCACAACAAGCGACAGTAAACGATCGACTCGGTCATTAGCTCTGAAGAAAACGATTTAGGTGAATAAAGTTTACATTGAACAACCTCGCACTTTCGCGAAAACAACGTGAAGTAAAACGAAGATACTTTTTTTGAGACTTACCTTGATTAGTCGACGCGAGGTTTGTGATACTAGTGGTAGCAGTAATATTAGTGGCAGTTCAATGGGTGACTTTTTGAGGACTTCTCCTGCTTCAGAGCCTCGACGTACGTTATTATTTGATTGACTGGGTGAATCATCTGTGCCATTTCATACCGCATGAGTCAGGTCAAAAGATCGAACGAAGACAAGGCACTATGCCTCAAATGATAGCAACGCATTCGTCCTTCCTCTTCATTTGGACTTCTAGCGTTCATCCAAAACATCACAAGAGTTTTGCTCCTTGACCTTTTTGATGCTTCAGAGTCGTTGCAGTTACTTCAAAACATTACCGTTGTGTTTTCGCGCTTTGTTTTCCTCCAGAGGTGTACTTTCTCGACTTCTAAAATTACTATCTAAATCCTTTTTTATGCAGATATAAAGTGCTATATCCGTTTCACCACTGTGTTCCTCATGCATGCCTTACATAATATAGATTATGTCACCCAAACTTTTACTAGTTCACCACAATAAAATGTAAAAGCAATTTCGGATTGGTTCGCGGCGCACTATGCGTTAAGTTTGTACGCGAACTAGCTTCATTTCGTGGGCGTGTAATGGGAACCCTAAAAGTCGTCATAGTGCAAACTGGTACTGAAAACTATGTGCCAAAATATAGTAACTTAGCTCTTTAGGTGGCACGAGGTTGGTAAACGACGCTGGTGTTGTGTTGTTTGTTACTGTTGATAGATCGCTGTACGGATTGCTGGCTGACGTTTCGGTGACACCGCCTTCTTCGGAGCGTGGACGTACACTGTTTTCTACAGTTATATGAGCCGGTAAGACGGATCGATTCGTGAGCACCACCCCTTGGATCAAGTTAGAAAAGTAAGTGCATGTAAGCTGCCAAGTTTCGTGTCACAATGACACATTCATCTTTACGGTTCATTTTTGGGATTATAGCGTTTATCCAAAACGCTTCAACTGTTTTACGCGTTGATGTTTTTTGTTTCCCGCGCCAGGGTCGTGATCGTTACATCAAAATCATTATTGCTGTGCTTTTGCGCCCTATGTAAGCTTAGAGGTCTGCTTCTATCGGTATTAGCCTTTCCGTCTAGATGGTCTTTTATGCGAAGATAGAGTGGTCTTCCCGTTTCGCCTTCAGTTTGTCATACTTTGCTTTATCTGTACGTAGATGTTTTTGAATAATTCTAGGTGCTTTTGCATTTCTAGGTGACAGAGAATCGTGTCATCAGTTATCGTTTAAATATTCTTGCGCTCAACGAATTCACGTGTGGTTGATCATGTGCTTACCACATTACACGAAAATGACATCAAAATATTCTGCTACAATTATGAATGAGGGCTATATTGTTGTTGGCAATACAGTGAGCGGCATATGTAGAAGAATGAATACTAATATGATGTGCATATACCAGACGGCGATGGGAATATACATGGATATATGCCCTTACCAGTAGGATATCGTACTATTTCTCGAACAGACTTGGTCGGATTACTTTCACTCTTATGCGAATGCGACTTTCACTTCCATGCAGTCATTATGTTTAGACCACGTCATGCCCCATCATGGCAAACTAGGTTGACCCAAATGTGGTAGAGTGTGATGAACAGAGTGAGTCGTTCCTTAGCAGCAGGACCATTCGGATCGAACTCCTTCGGATTTCTGTTACTGTCAACAGATGACAAAATGAAGTGAACCAATTGCCAAATAAAAATTTATAAAGTCGAATATTCAGTCCAAGCACACATTCCACACAATCGGTTTGTTATCAAATGTTGCTAAACAATTTTTCATAGTCCCGTTGCCTACAAATCAAAAATTCGCACTTTGCTAAATTTACTTTGTGGTTGTTTATGAGGATCAAAATGCAGTGGCGGTATGCTCCCACGTAAATCCATCACATTCTCACAGTGAGTGTCCTAAACTGATTTTTATTCTATGATAATCTAGCCGCTCTCATTAAGATAACTTGATGCTGAAAAGAAGTAGAAAAGAAATTGCCCAGTATAAACTGCTTACAACTCGCACTGTAAACATTTGTGTTGCTGATTATCATCAGCTTCTTTTACATGGAGGATATTGCATGAGATGTTTAGCTTTCCAAAAATGTGCCATTTTGGAGTGTGCGAATGCCAGCTGAATATAAAGACAAAACCAATTTCCAAATCCTTAACCAGTTGCAAAACTTTTGATTCTAACTAGTGTACTAAAGCAAGACAAAACAGTAATGCCATCGGTTAGGATCCACACTCAAGGATGAGTGGGTATTATGAAATGCTCAAGTAAACAAGTGTCAGTATGAATTCGATCTAACATACTGCTATTATGCACATTTTTGCAGATCAATACCATCCTCAAAACGAAATTGTATCACATGTTCAGCTTTTCAAAAGTATGCTGACTCGAATCTTCTCCAAGCCATCAGCATTCTCAAACGGAAATAGTATCCTAACCCTCAGCTCGCTGTCGTGCCCACAGTTAACTGTGAACAAAAACCGTATCTGCGGAATAAAAAATCCTTTTATGAACAAGAATTATCACATTTGATATGCTCTCGTTCTTTCGGTTGTATACGTAGAACCATCGCTCGCCATCTGAGTGAAATGGGCTACCGCAAAGTGAGTTTTGCTGAAAACCTCATACACTGACCAACTACCTCACACTGCAAGGTTAACCTATCGTATTTTGAAAAAGTGGGCTATTCTACGCCATCACATCCACCGTATAGCACTGAATGCTCAATCGGATCATCATCTCTTCCTCCCTTTAAAGCACCCATGTGGGAAGAAAAATTCGAACACTCATGCGCATATGGTTGGCACATCATTGATCATAATGGTGATTATCTTACTGAACAATTTTTTAGCACTTTATGTAATTCGTCTTCACAACGAGGCGCATGTGGCGCAGTGGTTAGAGGTGCCCTGTGTCGCACATAAGGTCAGTGGTTTTGATCTCGGCGCTCATGGCTCACCAAGCAATCTCATCCCTCCGGGGTCGGTAAATTGGTACCAGACAGGTCTCACTAGACAGGTCTCAGACTTGTCTGGGAGGATAAGCAGCACTGACTCGGTTCATCGGGTGGCCATTGCGAGTCATTGTAAAGGCCAGATGTGCATTCAATTACCTCAAACTAAGTTAAAATTTGAAGTCGAATGCATGGCGCATCCCTCAGGGATCGATCAACGCCGAGAGCTTTATCCTTTTATCCTTTTGTCTTCACAATGTGTTTTCGCTTTGTGGATTCCCGTGCTTCCAGCATTTGATTCGTTTTTCGCCTTACTCTCGAACGCCGTAGGATACCGTTGAGCTTGTCACTTTGCAATCTTTAAGCTAACCTGGCTGTTATTTCTTGTAAGCAGAGCTCTTTCTTCAGACTACTAATAATCAATCATTCGATCGTGTGAAATTTAAGTATTCCAATGTATTCCAATGATGTGCTTGTTTTCTAGAATGAGTACTTCTCTGAAGTGCAGCAGAAAATTATAAGGTCCAGTTCCACACATTTGGCTTGCTTATTCACATGCTAATTCATGGTCGAAAGGTCCTGGTTGGCCGCAGATGCGATACGGCGGCCGGCCTCGACCGATCGGTTGGCACTTCGCAAAAGTGCAATTTTTGTCATTTGATTAGAAAAAATTTGCCCTCTTCGGATAGAGTTTCAGAAACGCATTGCCCTTAATACTATGAGACCTGCTTTTATACGTTCACATGTTTTTCATGCGTTCAGCAAAGCAATAGTTGATTTGCGAGTCCGATCTGAAACATTCAGCTTCTGAATGTTCACTAACAATCCTATGCAAAATCCTTGTCCATCATATGTGACCGAATATTTTTTTCTTGCCTTCCAATGGAAAAGAACCATTAACTGATAATATTAAAATTAAGAAGAGTAGAAATGCTAGGTAACTTCTTGGACAACCCATTAATAAATCTTACATGTTAGTGGCATTTAGCGTCACAAAGGGTGGAATACCCTAAAACGACTTCTTTAAGTGTATACTTGGTCTAAAGTACACATATGCGCTCTAAGCATCCTCGTTTTTTGAACAGGAAAGCGACATCTTTGAAATGCACGTATTGACTACTTTTACTGCGTAATTTGAAGCTCATCTTATGAAAAGGAAGCGCCTTTCCCATTCATCATTCCTCTTACTGTCATAGACATCTGCTATTCTACATTCAAACTAAACACCGTAAGTGCACAGTTGCAGATATGAATTAGTTTTTTTTGCATCTAAGCATTATATTACTTTGAAAATCACCATGGTTGTGAAAGAGTAGCGTAGGGTACTGAGTGACGTTACCATTTTGAGCACTCACTAATTGATTCCTTATGGTATTGTTCCGCTATCAGAGCATATTTTTCTACTCTACGAGAACAGGCATTTTTTGCTATACTCAGGCTGATAGCATTCATTTGATAGCTTGGAAAGCCGCATTGTCAATATCTCAGTGTTTTCACTTCACCCTTCGCGGACAGCACCATTTTCGGCTGCAGGCACTCCGCACGTCTTATGAAGAGAGGCTGCCGGAGCCTGCTCTAGGGCTAATGTGGTAGTTTTTCTGAAAAATTTCCTACTTTTTTCGTCAGCAGATGAGGTTTATGTGTCAATAAATGTTCGATATGATGGGACAGACCTTAACAAGGTTATTTTCAACAGAAATAATACGACCTGCTCCATTTTCAAGCAAAACCTCTAAAAGAAAAAACCAAGTATTCACAAGAAAGCTATATTTAAAACCTTTATTGAGCATTTCTACAATATTCTATTCTTACTTATCCACAGTTAAGTCAAATTTGTCTTTTTATATTAGTTTTCATATATTTTATTGCATAAAGTGCATAAAATTTCTCATACTACCTGGAAATTCAAAAGCATAAGTAGTGTCTCAGAAATAATGTTTCTTATTGCGTGCGATCCACTTATTCGAAATTCCTCAATGTTTTTTTTGACAGGGAACTTTAGATTGCCATTTCTCCAGATCAATGCGTAATTTTCGATTCAATTTTTAATTCCTAGTCGTGTATAGGAAGAAGGGATGAAGGTGTTAGCGACTCCTTCCCATTACCTCCATGCTCTTTGAGCCCGTTGGTAAAAATTTTTTTTTTGTAAAATATTTCAACACTCATTCGACTACTAAAATCAAGTAAATTTCAACGACGTATGTTTATTCTTTGAGTGGCCTGTTCTCTTCGATGTAGCAATTGAAAATATTTTTGTTTCACATTCAAGTATTTCTGGCCGGATAAAGTTTTTTCACAGGCAGTTAATGATCATTAGATAGTACGAATCTTAGCAATTTGAGTCATATATTTGTTTTTTGAAAGGACTTTTCCGAGTGCTGTAGCAGTCAAAACAAGATTAGATTTCGCAAAATCGGATCGTTCGATGGATGCATTCTGTTTTAGCCTCTTTAGAAGAACGCGTTTTCTGATCATTATCAGAGCTGTAATAGCCATTCGATAGCTCAAATCTCGGAAATGTTGATGGCATGGTTCATTTTTTGAACGGCTTCCTTAATACACCCTAACACTAAAATTGAGGAAACATCTTTCACTTTCGAGTATTTCTCGCCCAGCAAAGTTTTTTTTTCCCTAGACTTCTAATGAAGATTCGATAGTTTGAATCTTGGCCATTTCCATAGGATACTTGCTTTAATAATATTTGTTCATGTCTGTGGTAGTCAAAAGAAGATTATGTCTCGCAGTCAGTTGATATGTTGTTAAAGGCACGGTGATTTGCGGCCCTGTCGCAAAATCCCAAGCTTTGTAGTGCGAAAACCAATATTCTCTTGACTGTTGCAGCTCTTCATAAAGGCCTGCTAAAAAAAATTGTGTCTTTGTAATTGCTGAGATTTACACTATCGAATCGTTACTAACAGTTTATAGAAAAACTCTATCCGGCGAGAAATCCTCAAGCATGAAACCAAATTATATTTCGACTGTTACAGAGCAAACAACAAGCCATTTGGGAAACAAATGCACCGCTCAAATTTGTTTAATTTTGGTTATCGATTGAATACTAGTTACTTAGTGTAACAGTGTTACACGCACCACACCTTCGTAGCTCGTGCGATCGGCGCGTCCAGCTTGAGATTCATGTTGACCCTCATCGTCCGCAAATGGTTAAAAAGTTTCTTAGAGCGCAGTAGAAGTGGAAATAAGCTTGCGTTTCACACTCGACGAGCGTTTTTAGTCACCTAAGTTTTGTGGATGGTCTTCCGAAAGACCAATCTTTTTTTACAAGAAGTATCCTCTTTTTAGTGCTGTATCCATGATGGTCAGGCATGAGATTGTTAACAGTAAGATTTCATGAGTGTAATACAGCACAATGTTTGGTTTAATCTTTAGAGGTCTCCTTTTCTCCGCAGCCATGGGAAGGTGAAGTTTGCTCGCAATCTGATGCGTTGACCTTTCTAAAAAAGAGAGAATGATCGAATAGTGAGCAGTGTGAAACACGCTTCCTGAGGAAAGTACACAATGTTGTTTTGCGTTATTCAAAAAGCCTAGAAAACCTAAAAACTTGGAACAAAAACGTAAAACCTATACCAGTGTACGCTTATAAAAGATTTATACGCAGGTACAGCCACAACTTTCTGACCAAGTTTTTGCAGATTATCCAAAGACCTTCAAATGTGGAAATTGTTAGAAAAGGTATCCTTAAAATAAAAAATTCTGAGTTAAATGGTCCTTGAACTCTGAAATAATGGAAAAGTCGCCCTCATTTTCATAAAATAAGCGACATGATTACGCAATAAAACTAGGAAATATGTTTACTTTTCAAGTATAACCGTTCCAATAAAAAATGCAGATGCTCAGAAAGTGCGGGTGTATGAGTGAAATGGACCAAAAAATATATGTAGGGAAATCGATCCACCAATATTCCATCTCTTGTGACGCCAAAATGCACTAGCACGTGAGCATTACCTTTGGGTTGTCCAATAACTTATTTGACATTTCGACTTTTTTGTTAATCCATTGTTAGTTTCAAATGAAATCGTACATTCAACAACACAACAATCACCATCATGATGAATGCAATGCAAGCCATTTGGTGGAAGCAAAGCTTAAATTTTTTTTTCAGTATATATAAGCACTGTTTTAGCTTGCCTATGAAAACTGTGAAGATACACTAAGACTTGGAAAAGATGTATGGCTCGATGACTTCATGTCAATCTTCAAAGGATTCAAGTTCGACCAGTACTTCCCTGCAACCGGGACGGCTTGAGGTGTTCGAACAGTGCACTCCAAGGGATTAATAGATGGAAGACAGAATCTCAATAGTCAAGTGTCACTAGTGAGGCTCTTTTGCAAACTGGGGTCGAATTCAATAAAGCTGACAGTTAGGCGATTTACGAGGAAGCAAACAATACAAAATTGTCAGAAAGAATGTTTGTTTTGGAATGTACGAGTGTCAGTGAAAACCATATGATGGGACAAGATTGAGATCTTGACAAACATTGGAAATAAAACCACGTATAATAAAGATATCCCTTATCTCAATCCATTTTTCAATCTTCAAGGGATAAGGCCATTTCTGTTTTTTCACAGGCTTTTAGTAGTGACTTGATAGCTCAAAATCGCTATCTATGCGATTGAACTCTGCACATGGCTTATGAAAAGGAATTCCTAGTGCGGTTGTAGTAGCCAAAATGAAAGGTTTCACACTCGACGAGCAGCTTGTGTTTGAGTGTTGTGTGTAAATGGCTGCTTGCATGGGATTTTGCAATATTTGATAACGGCACCAAAGCATCTCGCGTTAACTATTGTTAAAGTTGAATTTAATCAAGACTTAATTAATTTGAGAATTAATAAATTAATGAAATAAACCAAATAAATAAATAAATTGATTAATAAAAAAATCAATGAAAGATAAATAATTCAATTTTATCCAAAATTTAAATTTAAATCCAGTTAAATTTGAATAACCGGCAGAGACGGCGATTGCATGAGATCTGATACAATTTACCTGATCTGTGAAACATGCGGGGATGAATACGTTGGCGGAAACGGATAGACTGCTTCCGTGTAAAAGAGCACATAGCTGGGAAACGTAAGTCCGACCCAAAAATCCCACTAGGCTCTCATAAGGAACAAAGGCATAAAGAGGAAGATTTTGACGCTAAATTCACGGCCCTGCATAGGAATCAAAATCATTCGCGGGTATGACTTTGGAAGCCTTTGGAAACATAGTAAAGGCCCTTAAGTGAACCGTAAAGAGGAGCGCCTTGTAATAAGGGTGGACCTCGCACCATACCTCAGGCTAATCTTCCAGGCCTGAGCCAGGCACAGTTTCGCTTACGCACTGACTCTGAGCGGCTGGTCTTCAATGATCAATTGAAAGATTTGAAACATCTATGTGAAACAAAGTTTCTACTATACGACCCAAAAACCAGTTTCTTACGCCTTCTGCTGAGCTTATGGAAGCTGTAAATGAATGATTTGCTGATCAATTTGACATTTCCAAGCTCCGAAGATAGCGAACCTCGCCGAAATGTAATCCACCACGACTAGTATACTGTTTATGCTGCATTACATCACTGTTTTGTTGTAATGCGGCACTCTGTCAGCTATAGTGGAGTTCACTCTTCTGATATGTCTCTTCTTCTTGGTACCACCAGCTTAAGAATGTAAATGTAAAGAATAAATAAAATTAATAATAAAGCTTAATAATCAATGATAATGCCACCTGATCAAGGCATTTGATAGAAGGCTCTCTAGGGATGAAACTCCTCTGTTCAGTTTGTAAAGTCTTCCTGGAAAAACGTATATTTCTCAAATCACCAATATTTTATTTGGACTTTCAGGTGATTTCCTACAGTTTAACAGAAAATCTTTGTCCAACAAAAATGTTTTTCAAAAAATTTCTGGCCCGATAACAAAAATGATCAAATTGTCTTGCATTTCTGGATGTGCCGCCAAACTGGCATAAACTTCATCGCTGCAGCTGATTGCAGGAAAGTAAAAGAAATGATGTCTGGAGCAATCATGAGTTTTACATAACATACATCAGCTTAGAACTGTTTCCGTAAGCTGCTCGTTTGGTGAAAAGATTGCGCAGTGTATACTGAGTGCTGCAAAGACGAGAAAACATCGCACCAAATGCGCAAATTTTTGATATAAACATGCTTGCCTATCAAAGAATGCGTAGCAATGTTTGAAAAGAAGCACTAGTGCTTAAGGTAAAATTGCGTCAACAATAAGCTTGGTGAACTGTTTACTTGACAAGAATGTATTAGATGTGATTCATTTTCAACCGCTGACGGTGACAGAAGCCCCTATGAAGTGCTGCGCGAATGGTCCATTCGATAAGGAACGTGCAACTCTGTTCATCACACTCCGCCACATTTGGATCGACCAATTCGCCATGATGATATTGTTAGTCTGAACAGAATGTATATAATGACACAATTGTCGCACTACCTAGGAAAATCAATACTAATCTGACCGAAACTGTTCCAGAGAAAGTTCGATGTTTTTCTGGTACTGGCACAATGTCCGCATATGGGCTCTCATACTTGCACATCATCCGGCAGCTTTTGTACAAATGCTGCTCACTGTATTACCAATCATAATGCAATTTCCTTTCATGTCCGCCATAACTGTAACGAAATGTCAGTTGACTTTTCCTTCGAGTGCTTTATTAAGACCCACGCTCAAATTTCGATAGATCCTTTCATTATTATTTGAGCCAACATGTCATGTGGTCTGGTAAAGGCTCTTGTACAGCCCGAGACACGTGTTTCGTCCTTACAGACTCATCAGCCGAGCAGAACCCGTCGTCTGTCGATCTTTTCATAGTCATTTCTCTCGGGAGCGTCACATTCTTTATACATAGTTATCGACGACCTACGCTTTACACTCTATGTCAGGTGAAACATTCACCTAACACAGAGTGTTTTCGCACTCGATTGCTAGCTGGCTGCGAGTGTGGACGCTCCCGAGAGGACTGACTATGAAAAGATCGACAGACGACGGGTTCTGCCCGGCTGATGAGTCGTAAGGACGAAACACGTGTCTCGGGCTGTACAAGAGCCTTTACCAGACCACATGACATGTTGGCTCAAATAATAATGAAAGGATCTGTTAGTTGACTGTTTCTTGTAAACAAAATATAGCAAGATCCTAATTTATGATGGACCGCCACGTGAATTCGCTGACCAAAATCATTTTTCAGACAGAATTTAGCTTTCTCATTAGTTTTGAAGTATGGACTATTGTCAAAAGCTTCATGCAACGATCGTTTCTTGAAAACGGAATCAAGAAGGAAATTTGAACACAAACGCGGAAGATCAGCTTTGTCCATTGGATTGGCATGTATTTTATCGCATTGAAGAGCAGTGTAATTGCTTCGAACAGTAAGCTGGTCCAAAATACCAGGTATGACAGCAGGAAAGAGGCCGGCACGACGTCCTTGATCTTCCAATACATCAAAAATCTGAAGAATTTTATCTAATAGCAGAAGTAATCACTCAGTAGAAGTAACAAAAATATGAAGGCATTAGCGATCTGAGGTGGTTGATAGGGCTCACAGCCTGAATTGTCAGACGTTGTACGAATGCTTGAGCTTCCGTTGAACTTCTCGAAATTCCGGGAAATTGCCGTGCTTCAGTTTCTTGAGAAGTCCAAACCATGTTAACGGGCAAGCTAAATCCACTGACGGTGAAGGCTAACATCCTCGCTATAAAATAGAAAATTCACCGTTTTGTTCAAACACGACTGTACTGCGTACCTGTTTTCTTTGATAGTTTTGTGTAGGTGCTGAAGTAATTACTATTTTGCAGATATTATCAATATCAATGACACCGCTTGTACGCCTTCTTACTACTATGTAACAAAAAGCGATATTGTGTTCGGAAGTGGTCATAATTCTTCTTTTTGCTTCTTCTTGTTTTTCATTCGTTAGTTAGCATGCGCTTCCACATGGGATGAAATTTATTTCTTCCAACAACATAAGTTGCCTCATTATGTTTCGAAACTAAAAGCCCACTACTGTTTTTATATAGAAATTCTAGGACTTGCAGATAAAGTGCGCAAATTTTTGTCAACGAATGTGATGTCGTCTAAAATAAAGTCAGTGTGAGGGTGCAATCTGTTGAACCCTTCATCTTTTACGACATTCTGTTAAGAACACACATTCAATGCGCTTTGCTCTTCGAAAATTTAAGAGATTAAAAATAGAAAAAACAGGGAGAGTATCTTTCGTCGATAGTGGTAAGATTGCTAATGCTATAAATTGCATATATTTCATATTTGAAGTTGTCAAAATTTTTATTCTCAGATTTATTTTTTTGAAAATCTTGGTCTCTCTCACTTTATGACACTTACACCTATTCCACTCAGTTCAAGAATTTGATTGTAGAGAGAAGTATTTCTTTCAACCGCACCTTGGCCAGGTGGCATTATTCCACATGCAAAAGTCGGTGAGGCCATGAAGAAGAGGAATACTAGTAGGCACAGCTCCATCGAAGCTTTTAAGTATCGAAGAGTGTTCAAAGAAGATTAGTATAGGCGTGTGTGAATATGAAATTTAAAGCTATTGCCATTTCGATTCCGATGACAACCATAAATATCGTTTCTCACAGTGCCAATCATAATTTAGGGTTAGCGCCATAAAATCGAAGGCAAACGAAGACAAAATTTCGCGGAAGTGTGCTTTTGAGAATCGATCGCAGCAGTTGAGTATCGATCTGCGTTAAGACACCGTGAACACAGACAACTCATATACTTAGAGGTTTCCCTGTTCATTTCAATCTTCCGTCATTTGGAAATTTTTTTTCTAAGATCTGCTCTCGCCTACTCAGAGCAACCCAGGTATATGAAATTTTCTATGTGAAACAAAAGAAACTTCTGAACTTCTGCCTCCAAGAGAAAAATAAAAGTGTGCGCATGGGTTGGCCAACGTGTTTAGACGCTGATAGCCAAAACTAATCAAAACAATATTTTGAGAAAATTCTGCATCACGTTGTTCTCTTATCATAAAATTCTCATATCAAACGGGAAGATGAAGTTGTGACAATTCATATGGCTCTATGATTCGTAGGAGTAAAAGCTAAATGCCGTATAAGTTACTCAAGTTAAGAGAATTTTTACAATAATCATCGAAATGCTTCAAGCTGACGTACAACTTCTTTTAACAATGCTACTTCTTATTATCTATGGTATTACCTAAATTTACGAAGGTGCTCACACATTAATATCTGAATAAGAATAGAAACGACAATCTTAGAATGTTGCATACGAAGAAAAGGGAACTAGAACGTTATCAATCACATTTCTAAACAACAATTTTTTCGTATAGGAAGAGCTTGTTTTATTAGCGCTGGCAAGTCATTCAATTCGCCGGCGTGATAGTGAATAGAATTTTTAAGAAGGCATGTTTCTTCCCAAATGGCAGAAAACAAGGCGTTACGATAATTAAAAATTCTTTCTACTCTAACGTAGTTTACAGGCCCAGTTTTCCATTTTCCACCTGAAAATTGCTCTGTTGTTCACATAAATCTTTCTCACTTGGTGGCGCAGTAAACTATGTGGTATATGTGATGACAGTTTGCAAATTATAGTAGATTGAGCAAACTTAAGAGCAAACCGCCATTTGTCCACTCAGATAATTTCAGTAACTTTAGAAACGATTGAGACTGTTTTTTCCCGCTCGATGTAAATTCGTGGATATTTTGCCATTGGTTACCCATGAATAGCAGAATTTATTTGCTTGCAGTTTCGAATATCCAAAATCTCTTACATGTGGTTTTGATTCCGACCTTTGCAGTGATCTCATTCCATACCATCGTGATGCTTCAACTGAAAATTAACCGGTTCAAAAAATTTCCACACAAAATTGGCTGTTATAAAGCTGCCCAGTCTACCTAGTAATGAGTCGACTAATTTTGTCTGCTCTTTAGGAATAATCGATTTTGGTTTCACAAACATGCCATATGAGTCGTAATCGGCTCTCCATTGCTGAATTTTGTACTCGTCCTATCACGAAGGCATCCTTTCTCAGGATCCTCTCCTCACCTACTAACCTACTAACAGGTTGATTGATTAAATGAATGGGAATAGGATTTCGGAAGGTAGATTGCTTTGTTTTCCTTGTATTTTCGCAATCTTTTTCACACCTCGGCGACATCGTCTCCTTGTTTTCATTATTAGTTGGCGATATGCTGAAGGATTATTACGATCTCTAAGGAAAAAATAGCTAAACACAGCGATCCTTAACTCTGCACCATTTTATGAAATGTTATCTATTCAAATCAACCGAAATTGACTGCACTAGTAAAAGTGCGTGGTGAAGTGGTTGAGGTGACCCGTAGAAATTTTTCTTATTTGGAATGCCTACACATGGCTATTAAACGATTCGTTAGCGTTTCATAGCGTGTGCACTCACTTAAGAAAATAAAAGAGCGACGGAATGTAATTGACGGTACCGTATTTCGACGACGAGCATTATACTAGAAAAACACAAGGCAAGAACAATTTTCCAGTTTTCTGTAAGATCTGATGCAAAAGGCAATGTTGTTTCTGTCATTTTTCTTCACAAAGAAAATGAGGCTGAAAAAGGGAGTTTATGTACTTCAGTGTTCACTCTAGACCTTCACAACAAACTCAAGGTTGAAGCGTTCTGTGACGTTCTCGTCTCTAGAATCATTTGGCATATCAGCTTGAACAGAGCATTTCTTTTTAAATTTACGGACTCGTTATAAGTGCCCTTATCGAAACTTCTTGTCAAGATAATTCTTCCATCCATTAGCAAAATTATCAGCCGTTACATTCAAAACCTCAAGCACAATAATAGCCTTGTACAAAAAAGAGCGGAGAGAATTTGAACAGGTCCAGAGGAATGAAATAGTATCTTGGATTTATCTACATAAACTAGGTATATATTTGAATATAAAGTACGCTGAATTCAACTATCAGTCACTTCAGCGTGAAAAAAGAATTTAAAGCCTAGAGACTGGGCGACTAAATAACTAAGATCCCTCAAATTTCGTACGGCAAAAACTTTTCTTTATTTGAACGCCTTTTGGCAGTGGTATACCAAAACTTGCGTGATGTGCAAGACTTTAACGCTGGACGGGACTCAGACCCTTACTTTTACCCTTTCCAGGGGGACCGTATAATAGCCATTTAAGTGGCTTTAGTGCCAATATGTGTTTATAACTCTTAAGTGTAGTCATAGCTTACTGAATGTTATTCAATATCTAGTCATTCCAATAGAAAGTAGTATTCTAGATGCAAGTGTTAGTCTAAATGAATCAGTTCCTGGTAATGAATATTTAGTGGCGTAGAGGGCGATAGAAAAAGTGCTCCATTTCACTGGAGTACACTGCGTCGCTGCGAAATAGAGACGAAAATGAGGTGGAGCAGACAGTTTAGCCTTGCCAGTTAGACGCGAAGAGGGTTGGATGCTTGGTTCCGTAGAGGTTAACTGCTTTTGAGCGGTGGTATGAAGTGGATTATATACCTAATAATGCTGAGTGATCTGCAAAACTTTGATGTCAGGAGGTACTTAGATCGCATTAGACTTTTCCGGAGCGTATTCTTGAAAAACTGCACTTTTGACGCCTGTTTTGCCACCACTGTTTCTGGAAAAAGTTTTCCGCGTCACTCAACATCAATGTGTACCTTCAAATTATTCTATCAGTTTCATTCCGTTGGAAGTTTTGATGAGATCGTTCCCCTTTCTTACCACTTATGTCTGTCGATTTGTGAAGAACCTTTACGCTTGGCAGAAAAGGCTAAATTACATTACCATAGAAAACTTCTGAACAATGCAGTGTTTCAGGAAATGAATTTCCATCTGCGCACTTTATTTTCTCCCGATAGGCGACTAACATCAGCATATTGTGTGGACGACAGATCCACAGCGTTAGACCTGGCTTGTCGCACACGGCTCCTCGGCGGTGAGCAACCAGCAGTAACGGCTCACCTGTATCACCTGTCGTCCCGTTGATCGTCGAGTGACTCGAGCGGGTACCAGCAACTCTTCCATTTTTCCCTATCGCGTGCAAGAGTAGCCCAGTGGGTCCTCCTCGCTCTAGGAATTCGCTGAGCATCATATCTTTCTTCCATCGCTTTCGTGAAGAAATCGGACCAACGGGTCAGTGGTCTTCCTTTAGAGCGCTTGACGTCCCGAGGAATCCAGTCGGTAACGGCTCTCGTCCATCGGTTGTCGTTGAAGCGCATCACGTGTCCGGCCCACCTTATTTTCGATATCCTGGCGTGTAGAACGGCGTCTCTGATTTTCGATCGTTGACGTAGGTCGGAAGTTCGGATCCTTTGTCTCATTTGCGAAATACGAGATACTCCTAGCATCGACCTTTCGACTGCGCGTTCGATAACGGCAAGTGATCTTTCATCCTGCTTACGTAGCGACCAGGTTTCTGCTGCATACGTTAGGGCAGGGATAATTGTCGAGTCGAAAAGGTGGGCACGGAGTCGGATGTTCTTTGTCCTCTTCACTACATCTTCGATGCTCTTAAACGTTCCCCAAGCCGCTCGTTTCCTCCTGCTCAACTCTGGGGCTAGGTCGTTCATCATGTTGATTTCACGACCTAGATAGATGTAACTGGAGCAGTCGGAGATTGTCGTTCCGTTGAGCGTGAATGGGGCATTAGAAACCCATCCGTTCCTCATGAACATTGTTTTCGTTAGATTCAGTTGAAGACCGATCTTTCCACAGGCGTTATCGAAATCGGTCAACATTCGTTCCGCTTGGCTGATGTTTGGTGTTATGAGGACGATATCATCAGCAAAGCGAAGATGGCTTAATTGTCGACCGTCAATTTTCACTCCCATATCGTCCCATTCTAATGTTCGCATGACGTTTTGTAGGGTGGCAGTGAATAGTTTTGGCGATATTGTATCGCCTTGTCGAACCCCTCTTCTTACGTCAATGGTGATATTGTTGTAGAATGGAGATATTTGGTCGTGAAATCTTTATAAAGCTCACGAAGGATCATTATGTACCGAGTAGGGACGCCCTGGTTATCCAGAGCCTCTATAACCGCTTCTGTTTCCACTGAATCAAAGGCTTTCTTCAGATCGATGAAAGTGAGACAGAGTGGTTGTTTGTACTCTCGCGAAACTTCAATGAGTCTTGTGATCGTGTGGATGTGGTCTATGGTACTAAATCCTTTTCGGAACCCTGCTTGTTCGCATGGCTGTCCTTCGTCCAGTGTTCTGTCAATCCTGTTCAGGATGACTCGAGTAAAGAGTTTATAGACAACGGACAGCAAGCAGATTGGGCGATAATTGCCTATGTCGTGAAGGTCTCCCTTTTTGAACAACAATACGGTCTTGCTGGTTTTCCATTGAATAGGGACCTTGCATTCCGACAGGTAGCGAGTGAAGAGCCGAGCCAGGGTGTTGATGAGAACTGGCGGCAGATTCTTCAGATGTTCTGGTCTAATCCTGTCTGGACCGGGTGTTGTTCTGTTTTTCACCGACGATGTAGCATGTCGGCATTTCGGGAGGGAGGATTGATGGAACGACATATTTGTCCTCTTTCAATCTATATGACGGTAAGAGGAAATGGCTAGCGAAGAGATCCTAGTAGTATTGGTGGATGATTCTCTCCATAGCCCTTCTCGAAGCTGTAAGTGTTCCGTCAGAGTATCGGAGGGTCAGGGTATAGGGTATCGGTAGGGTGTAGGTATTAGTTATATATATATATGCATATCTATATGCATATATGTGTGCGATATATATATATATATATTATATATATGGCTATTGGTAACAGTAACGGTTATCGGGAGGAAATTGCTGGTTCAATTCCTACCACGACGCTTCACTCTAGCTATCCTGGTGTTATCCTTTTACGTTGAATGCATATGTTCATTTCACTGACACACCATATCACACCGTATCTGATATGGTAAACACCGTAGCACAAACGATCAACTTATTAATTGCTTGTTGTCGCTGTTCATTGAACAATCTGCAACTTATAGCACTACCTATATTATATATAACATGTCGAAAAGTAGTGAAATGTTGAACAACTGAGCGTATTTCGCCACAACTGAGCGTATTTTGTCACAATAATTATATTAAAGAAGAAATTTCAGTACTAGTCGGCAACAGAAAATGATATAAAAAAAATACAGTCAAATCGTATGAATCGACGGCAGCACGAGGCACTTATCACGGCAGGCTGCTCGCCGTGAAGCCTCCATGCGCGCGATGGGCCGGGGTTAACGCTGTAGGCCTGTCGTCCTCTATGTGTTAATACGTGGACTACGATCTGAGCTGCTATTAGCTCACACCACACGCCACGTGTGCGACGGAGCGGCGAGGCGGGAGTCTTTATTATCACTCCTTGCGACGGTAAACAGAAAATAGTTCGGTAATTTGAGGTACTGAGGGGATGTTATCGTGATGAAATGATGAAATATAGCAGAGGAGACTTCTATAAAATATAGATACTGTTCTATTATGGCGGCACCACTTGAGGCCTTCTGTAAAACGCACTTTTTGCTTCTGCAAAACGTTTCTGTAGTTATCGATATCTCAGATCAAGTGCATTTCAATGACATGTTTAACTTCTCAAATGGCTCATTTTTAATGCCGAATAAGATTTTATTTCTCATTCAAAAATTTCTCACTGGATAGAAGTATTATTGTGATGAATTTTTAATTTTTAGATAGAGGAAATTTTTTCGATCATAGTGGTATATTGGCTTTCGGAAAGGGCTTCTTTGAACTTTGTAGCGACTGAAAGATTATTGGGATTCACACTCAGTGAGCAGTTTTAGACGGCTAGAATGCGTGTACAGCTGTAATACCAAAGAGTAAACACATTTTCTTAATTAGATTTTGTTATTAAAGAAAACTTGTATCAGGCGAGAAATCTTCAAACGCAAAACAAAATCTCATTCTGACTGGAAACGGCGCTAAAAACAAGCAGTATGAGAAATAAAATATGCCTCTAAATTCACTTCAAGCTATCAGATAATCATGCATTCGTCAGATAACAGCAAAAAATATTCTTCTACCGAAGACCTCAACTGGCGCCGCCATAATAGGGCAGCACCAAAATATCTTATAGCTAAGAGATGCACTTATTTCGAAACATCACCTCTGTTTCAACGGGAAACACATTTTTATGAAATTGAGCAAATTTTCAGCCCGTATCGGACGATTACGGTTGAAACGATGTGGTTCTATGCCGGCTTTGACCATCTTCGTTGCTTACGCACCAACATCAAGCTATGACGAAGACGAAGTCGAAGCGTTCTATATGGACCTCGAAAAATTCTTCAGAGAAGATCATACATTCTTCAAGGTCATTGTCGGAGATTTTAACGCAAAAATTGGACCTAGAAGAACGTCTGAAGAACGTCACATAGGGACCCACGGACTAGAATGGAATGAACAGGGTGAGAGGCTATCCGAGTTTATCATGACGACCCAAACCATCCATGGTAACTCGCAATTCCAAAAGCCTCTCTCTCAGCGATGGACGTGGGAGTCTCCCAATGGAGAGTACCATAACGAAATAGATCACATCATAGTAAATCGAAGGTTTTGCCTGACCGACGTCGCTGTTGTTCCCAAGTTCTACACGGGATCAGACCATCGCCTCCTTCGCGCAACGTTCCGATTTTCGAGGAGAGGAGAGAAAGCCGCTAAATTCAAACAACGAAGTCCCAGAACTACCATAAACTGGGATGTATTCAAATCATTAGTCGGCTCTTGGGAAGATACCGTTGTCGACAACATCGACGAAGAATACGATCGACTCGTTGAATATCTTCACGTTGGCGCTAAAAAAGCCGAAGTCCTAAGGTCACGAAGAGACGCTTGTCTCCGCAGACACTCGAGCTGATACGTCAACGTGGAATCGCACGAGCCGCAGGCAACCGAAACCTTACGTCCGAACTTGCGAAACGATGCAGAGAAGCGATAAAAGAAGACCTTAAAGAGAGAAGAGCAGCAGTTATGGCAGAAGCTGCAGAAGCTGGGAAGAGCATTCGCAAAGCCCAGCGAGGCTTCGCCAACTATAAGACCAAGATGATTGCACTCCGATACCCTGACGGGACACTTACAGCTTCCAGAAGGGCTATGGAGAAAATCATCCACCAGTACTACTCGGATCTCTTCGCTAGCCATGTTCTCTTACCGTCATATAAATTGAAAGAGGACGAATATGTCGTTCCACCGGTCCTTCCTTCCGAAATCCGACATGCTATATCGTCGGTGAAAAACAGAACAACACCCGGTCCAGACAGGATTAGACCAGAACACCTGAAGAACCTGCCGCCAGTTCTCATCAACACCCTGGCTCGGCTCTTCACTCGCTACCTGTCAGAATGCAAGGTCCCTATTCAATGGAAAACCAGCAAGACCGTATTGTTGTTCAAAAAGGGAGACCTTCACGACATAGGCAATTATCGCCCAATCTGCTTGCTGTCCGTTGTCTATAAACTCTTTACTCGAGTCATCCTGAACAGGATTGACAGAACACTGGACGAAGGACAGCCATGCGAACAAGCAGGGTTCAGAAAAGGATTTAGTACCATGGACCACATCCACACGATCACAAGACTCATTGAAGTTTCGCGAGAGTACAAACAACCACTCTGTCTCACTTTTATCGATCTGAAAAAGCCTTTGATTCAGTGGAAACAGAAGCGGTTATAGAGGCTCTGGATAACCAGGGCGTCCCTACTCGGTACATAATGATCCTTCGTGAGCTTTATAAAGATTTCACGACCAGAATATCTCCATTCTACAACAATATCACCATTGACGTAAGAAGAGGGGTTCGACAAGGCGATACAATATCGCCAAAACTATTCACTGCCACCCTACAAAACGTCATGCGAACATTAGAATGGGACGAAATGGGAGTGAAAATTGACGGTCGACAATTAAACCATCTTCGCTTTGCTGACGATATCGTTCTCATAACACCAAACATCAGCCAAGCGGAACGAATGTTGACTGATTTCGATAACGCCTGTGGAAAGATCGGTCTTCAACTGAATCTAACGAAAACAATGTTCATGAGGAACGGATGGGTTTCTAATGCCCCATTCACGCTCAACGGAACGACAATTTCCGAATGCTCCAGTTACATCTATCTAGGTCGTGAAATCAACATGATGAACGACCTAGCCCCAGAGTTGAGCAGGAGGAAACGAGCGGCTTGGGGAACGTTTAAGAGCATCGAAGATGTAGTGAAGAGGACAAAGAACATCCGACTCCGTGCCCACCTTTTCGACTCGACAATTATCCCTGCCCTAACGTATGCAGCAGAAACCTGGTCGCTACGTAAGCAGGATGAAAGATCACTTGCCGTTATCGAACGCGCAGTCGAAAGGTCGATGCTAGGAGTATCTCGTATTTCGCAAATGAGACAAAGGATCCGAACTTCCGACCTACGTCAACGATCGAAAATCAGAGACGCCGTTCTACACGCCAGGATATCGAAAATAAGGTGGGCCGGACACGTGATGCGCTTCAACGACAACCGATGGACGAGAGCCGTTACCGACTGGATTCCTCGGGACGTCAAGCGCTCTAAAGGAAGACCACTGACCCGTTGGTCCGATTTCTTCACGAAAGCGATGGAAGAAAGATATGATGCTCAGCGAATTCCTAGAGCAGAGGAGGACCCACTGGGCTACTCTTGCACGCGATAGGGAAAAATGGAGAGAGTTGCTGGTACCCGCTCGAGTCACTCGACGATCAACGGGACGACAGGTGATACAGGTGATTCAACCTCGTTTCTTTCTTCTTCATCCATGTTTTTGTAGTCATTCGATATTGAGAAATGCTTATTCTCCCACTATGTTCGCTTTGTGAAATGACTTTTCCAGTACGTTCTAGTAACGAAAAAAGATAACGTTTTGCAAGCAGAGTTCATCTACCGATTTTAGAAGAATTTTTTTTTTGCTTTCATTGCAAAATTTTGATTTTTAGGGAGTTTTGCCGCTGTAAAGTATTGAACATTGCTGGAAATATTTCTTCATACCTATTTATAGTGGAAAGAGCGCCTAGTTGTTTAGAAAAATTTCCACTTTTTTATTAAAATTTGTGCGAACTACACTAACATTTTGTGAAGTGTGCTCGTGTTTCCATAACTTATCCAACCAGAAGAGTAATTTCACCAGACTATCAGTAATGAATCATTAGCTTGAGAAATTGAAAACATCTTTGCTAGGATTGGTTTAGACAAAAACTTTCTTATTGCGCTATAATAGTGAAAACACTACGCTTTCTTTAAGGACTAGATAGCCCGTTGTTCGAATTTTACACTGGCGTTCTTGGTCTTGATACAAATAAATTGAGATTTTTGGCATTATTTATTGGAAAAATATATTTTTGACACGGAGAATGTCCACGTATTCCAGAAATCCCCGCATTTCATTTCGAAAGATACTTCCTCGGAAAAATCATTCTTCTAGCCCTTATTGTGTATGTTCTATTGTCTACTTCATGTGGAATCAATTCGAAAACAAATTTGGCAATGTGGAACCCGTAGAACGATGATATATGGAGGAAAGTTTTATTCAAGCAGCTAAAGTGAGCAGCAACAGAGTTTCCTTGTGCAAGTTTGATTGTATTCGGAAAGTACACATACCCCGTATCTCCTGGCTTACAGTAGATTACTAGTTATCTAAAAAATGGAGATTCTAGCACAAAGCTTGATTTATAGAAAGGCTTTTTCAGAGCATAATACCAACGAAGACCAAAAGTACGTCTCATTTTCGGGATAATTAGCTCATTGTTTAAGCTTTACCGAAGGTTCTACTGGCCGCATTATAGCGAGATTTAGATGGTCGGAACACATAATTGTCATATTAGAGACGACATTTTATGAAGCAATAGCTTTATATTCATGCCCCTCACCTCGCTTGGTCACTTCTTCTACTGGAGCTACCAATGAATTTACTCGAAACTCTTGTTACTCACTTCTGTCGCACATCTTGTATGAGTAAGACCGCCTTTTCTCACTCATCATCTCTCTCATCGCCACAGATATTTGTCTGATCCACATTACATTTTAAAACACGGAGTGTGCGCAGTTTGCCAGATTGGTTTCCTATAACATAACATTACGTTGCTTTGAATAAATCCTGTCTTCATTAAAGAGTAGGGCAAGATCTTGGGTGAAAGCACCTTCTTTGACCACTCATCAGATACCTCTTCATCAGCGATAACACGTAATAATTGGATAGGATACCTTTTAGCAATGGCTGTAGTCTCAGAAGCTTCTAATTCCTCGATGCGTGGAACGATCAAGATCACTTGCAGTCTGTTCAGTCGACCACTTCCGGAACGAACCTCCGAGGACAATGGATACCGACTGATCAAATAGTGACTAGAGTGGAATACGTCTTCGAAGGCAGTGCACAATCCACCTTACATTTTCCTGATACTTAAGACCTTCTGTTGGGAATATTTCTTTAGACGCGATTCGCTCTCGCTCAGAGTATTCCGTAACGCAAAACTATCCGACTCCTCATCGCATTCGTGAACTAAGAATAATTTGTAGAAATGAACAGGGTTCATGTGTGAGAAAGGATCAATTCTATCAATATTTGAAAAAGAGAAGGAACTTGAACCTTTTGTTTCAACGTATTAGGTAAAAACCGAAACAAATCACATAGTGGAGGGA
This sequence comes from Parelaphostrongylus tenuis, assembly GCA_019055375.1. Classification (NCBI taxonomy): domain Eukaryota; kingdom Metazoa; phylum Nematoda; class Chromadorea; order Rhabditida; family Metastrongylidae; genus Parelaphostrongylus; species Parelaphostrongylus tenuis. The sequence goes on from JAHQIW010002647.1 coordinate 56,684, forward strand.
TCACTCCCGTTGGTGAAAACGATACCCACAGGAAGCAGTTGGGCCACAACGACCCTTCTCTAATACTGCTGAACGTATACAACCACCTGAATGTGCTCACATTGGAGTGGTTATGAGATGAAAGTCTGATCGGGAGCATGAAGTTGTCTTGAGGGCAATCAACTTAAAGAATTACGTAGTGGGCGCAAACGGTGAGAATGTCCAGTGTCAAAATCACCACAACAAAATGCGGCAGTAGTACGGAATGAACGCGAATAACAAAGAACTAGTATCCATAAAACGATAAAACGAAGTCTTCCCGTAATTCAAATAGGTTTTCATTTCAGGGTTTACTGATAATAGAGAAATTATTGAGAGTTGTTGATGAAATGGCATTGCATACAGTGCTCGTCATTTTTGGCCAGTAACTAATCGATTTCTTATTTTCAATTACTGTCATGGCTCTAAGATATTTTATGAAATGAAATAGTTTCAAAACTAGATTGAATTGATCGTAATTTCGATTTCAAAAGATCAAAGTGATAAAGTGGTTGATTAATCGAATATTATTCATTTACTACAAAGAATAAGAAAGAGGAGTTTTCATCATGAGAAATATAAATTAAATATGATTTAAATATAAATGAATATGCATAAGACAACACGGAAGTGTTCAAAAACAGCTTGAAATATCACATTATGTAGCTAGTGGCGTTTTCTTTGAAATCTGGGGCTTAGAGAACATAGCCATTGACCCTATCACAAAAAGCTTCATAGATATCTCTTCCGTTATATCTTATTATTTACTAGCAGTGAAATTTCCTTAAGTGAGGATCGAAATCCATGTTCCATTGGAAAAATACCACAGCCCCATTGCCGCGTCCGCCTGCGGCGTCGCGTGCTGCGCACTATTTCAACGCCGTTGTCAACGTGTTAAGAATGTGTACTTTAGAGGTATGAGGTGTTTCATCATCAACAAAACTTGCTAAGAGTAGACTTGCACCAGAGCAATACCCAACGAGCTTCTCGTGGTCATTCTCCATCTTCCAAATGAGAAGTTAAAACACCTCCATAATGAAGCCCCCTTGTTACTCGAGATGAACGAGTCAACCATCTGTTCAACAGCGAGCGGTATTCACGGCTCTCATAGTGTTTCGCGGATGACTCAACACGATATAAGAGAGTATTTTACGCAGTTTCTCAGACAGTTTGAAGAAACATGCAGAAATCTTATCTCAGACAACTGAGTTGTCAAACTATATAAATCTGCTCAGAAGCTGTTCGAGATGATTCGAAAAAATCATTTAGCAAAAATCATCACAATTTTCGAATCCATCTCAAACAATTTGCTTTCACTACTTCCGTGATAAAAGGCCTCAAAGCTCTAGCAACCAACCGTAAACGGATTCAGTCTGGTAACTCTTACCGGCATTGAACCCAGTCAAACTAACAGTTATCAGATTTATATAATCTACAGTAGTTCTCTATTCTACTATTTCTGTCCAGTGTGATGCCACTGTGATGATGTTATAAGTACTGTCGTTGACAACTTTCGATACCATATATAGCATAAAGATGAGAGAACAGCTACGGACTCTGGAACGTAGAGGTTACCACGGCCCGATAAAAGTAAAACGCTGATCCGTTTCCGGCATAAGGCTCCGAGTTCTGTATATCAGCTTTCTTAGACATACTGTTAACATCGAAAGTCTGCTACAAAAGCAGTGCAGAAAGCAGTTTTTGTAGAAAACAATTTGTGAAATGTTTAGGTCTTCAGTTCTTGGAGAAGAACTACGAAAGATTATCGAGTGACATTTGAAGAAGAAATAATTGTGTTCAGAGTGGAATTGTACTGGTTGTTCAACTCAATGAATTTTTTACTTAACAAATCGTCTTTGATATATTTCACTATAGACTTTCAACTGTGACAGAAACTCTAGAGAACTGCAATCCGAATGGCCCAGATGCTAAGGAACGGGCCGCTCTTTTCATCACGTCCTGCCACATTTGGGTCGACCACTTTGCCATGATTATATTGGTGGTCTAATATAATGTTTATATTGACATCAAACCATTCTACTTAAGATCATGAGCAATCTTACCGAAACTGTTCCAGAAATAGTCCAATGTTGTATTGGTATGGTCGAAAGTTGCATTACTTCACACCGTCCACCCTGCATGATGCATATGCTGGCCACTGTGTTGCCTCTGGTAAAGCAGGTTCCATGTGGCGATGGTGCTGGAAGTTGTTCAGTGATTAACTTTTTCTAGTTATGTAATAAGCAGACAACGATCTACCAAGCATATTTACTAATCCTTTTTTCAAAAACTCTATATTGTCACTTCTCTGTCAACTACGACTAGTGCGAAATTACTTGGAAACACACTCATGCATAAATGATTCAAAATAAAAAACCATCAAGAAGTTTCTAGTTTCTTCGTGCGGTGGTCGAAAGCTCAAACCCTGACAATGAACTGTTTTATCCTTTATTAGGGTTTAAGCTAAAGCGCTTTCTATTATATTGGCATCGTTCATGGTTCTTATGTTTAATTTCGCTTTTCGAAACGTGCCTACAAGGAACATTCAGCAATATACAAAAGAATCGCCATGTCCGCTTTGTTATGAACTTCGTCGAAGTCATCATTTTATTGATGGGCAGACAAAAGGTTGTCAGCAGAACTTTCCACCTTTACAAAGCCGAATGACGTTTCGGCTGTTTTCTACTTGCGGTTCAAGGGCTTAGTAAGGCAAATTCGGGAGATCGGTTAAAGGGTTAGTGGCAGGAGTAACGATCAGCACCAAGCCAAGTTATCGCTTTCATGTCTAAGGCGAGAGCACCAGTTCTCAGTCGCCGTCCAATACTCTACTTTTAGTAGATAGATATATTCTTTATCATCGCTCTACACATGAGCAGAAGGACAAATGCTTTGAGCTTTGGTCAAACAGTTAGAGTGAATCAAGTTCTTGCAAGGAAAGTCTACAGAGAGGTGGCTTCCACTTTCGAACGTTCAAACACACCTCACCACAAGTGCTATATCACAAAATGACATCAACCCAAGTAATCAATACATTCAGTTCACTGGCTCTCATCTTTTCCCTCATCGGTCAAAAGAGACCTGTGCGAAACAGGTGCCTAGTAGCTATATGTTTTTGCACGAGAGGCAAGAAAGAAAGAAGTTACTTAAATTCAACACGGCAAATGTCATCTTGAATGACTACGACAGAGCAGCTACTAGAGTCAAGTCAAGAGGGACGGAGAGGCCTCACAACGAAAAGAATTGTGCACCAAACCTAAATGGTGAGATAGTTTCAAAATTGCCCTCCATAGCTAGCGAATAAGTGCTGCTATTAGAAGATGTTTGAAGAGCAGTTAAAAAACTCCGCAGATATTGCAGAATTTTAACCAATTACAAAATGTCATTAAAAACATTACTTTGTCAACTGGGCCGAAATTTTCTTGTATTACCGTCAATGTGAAACAAAGGACTGCGTTTTGTGTCCTAATGATAGAAACGGGAAGTTCATTAATGCAAAGGTTATGTACTTTTTCTCCTGCAAGACATGTAGTGATGATATGTAGGCGAAACGCAAAGCCCATTTTGTGTCTGCACAAAATAACACTTAGACGGAAAATGTAGAAGTAAATAAGCACTCTTAAGTACATATAGGACCGAAAGATATAATGGTGGCGAGTTTGGGGTGGTAGTCAAAATTCTGGGGGACGAGTCGAAAACGTCGACACGAAAGATTCCCGGGGTTTTCGAGTTATATCGAATATCCAGATATCCAGACTAAGCAAAGCGAAGAGTGTCTGAATACTACCAATCATGTGAGATCGTTTCTCATGAGTTTTTAATCTGGTCAATAGCTAGTACCTTTGTTCGATATGACTTATTGACACGAAGAGCGAGTTCAAACGTCATTCCTGTGCAAAGAATATAGGTAGCCCTTACACCTGATAACACAATGAGCGGATATCGTGAATGAAGTAAGCTTTTCAGATTTCATAGATTTTCGCTTGTGCCTTGACCGAATTACATACTTATACGAATAACGTTGCAAAAGCACGTTCAGGACCTGTAGAAGGTGGAGACATCGGAACGTCAGTCATCGATTGGAAATGAAGCGCACTAACCTCAGGTAAGTACTGACTAAAAATTAGCCTCTGAAAAGGCAAGGCCGCTAAAACGTCGTTGGTGCTGCAACGAAGAAAATTTTTGTTGACAACATCGTGTCTGCTCTTGGATAAATTAGTAAATTTCTGATTAACGATGACTTTGATAAGCAGCCGCTTCCGGAAATTCATTGTAATCGTTTTATAAGAGGGAAGTATTGCCCTTGAAAATTAACTACAGACAATCCAAAACGTTCAGAATTCCAAGCTCTGGAACGCTGCATTGCAACGTGCAATTTTTTAGCCGGCTTTTAGATGTTGAGCTGCCGGCAAATTCATAAACAGTGAATACATTAGGCTTCTTTACATATCGTGAAAGTTTGTGATTGCGTGTGACCATTGTTTAGTTTTCATCGGCAAAATCTGATGGAATAAAAAATTCGGGAATGGAATAGAGTACAAACGTCCATCATTGCTCAAAACCTTCTGCTTTCGCATTCAAGTGGAATGTAGCGAGCTTGAATAGAGAGCTGATTCAAAATGGTAGATATCACAGCAGGAAAGAGGCCAGCACGACGGCCCTGTTCTTCCAGTACATCAGTGACCTGCAATTGTTCAAAGTCAAGCCGAACCATTTTCTATCAGGTGCACCACGAAAGCACTGCTACAAAAGTATCATATTTCTTCGGAAAACACACAGCATGCATTATCAGACACCATTGCGCTTCTCAGAATCTCAGCATTCTCTGCTGCTGTTGTAAGCTCAGCTGCCCAAACCATTCTAACAGGCATAGGGGCTACTCTTCTTTCTGTAAAACATAATCTTTCAGTATCATGTGGACTTAGTTGCAGACGATGCTTACTTCCTCTTATAGTTATGCCTCTGGCCCAGAGTGATTACTATTGCATAAATAATATCGCACCTTGTAAAATTGCTTCTACACTCACATATCAGAAGAGAAATGGCAGTTTTGCTATCAGAATAGTCACATGTCTTCTCTTAAATTTATTCTCCAATCGTTCATTGATGCATTTTCGACAACACAAAGAAGTATTCTGAATGAGTACTATACTGAATTCTCGGTAATACAGCGGAGTAGTGAGAACCAGTACAAAAAACGGAAAAAACACCGCGTTTTTTCGCTCTCTTTTTAAGCGTAAGTCGTGTTCACGAGTTCTTGAAGCTGCGCATATTTCACAAATAGCTTTGGAAATGATAGATTAACAGACGAGATGTTCTCTTTTACAACAGTCGGAGCGATCAACAAAAAAGAACCAGCAGAGGGTATAGTTTATGAGAGCTTTTATATTCAGAATTTTCTCTGAATATAGCAAAATCCAAAGGCAATTTAGTTTTCAATTTGGAAACATGAGGAAAATCATTGAACGACCATGTTTCGTCCATAGTCATAAGGTCTCCAAATTTTGAAACTTTCATCTTCAAAGGAATTTTTCGAAATCATATTTTTGCCGCTTCAGTAATATCTGAATCTTTTCAACATCAACTGGACAGAAAAGTTTGCGCTCTAAAAAACCTCCTCTATCAGAAACCTTGGCCAAATGGCATTGTTCCGCGAGCAAAAACTGGTGATACCACGAAGAAGAGACATATCAGAAGAGTCAATTTCATTGTAGCTTTTGTGTATCCCATGCTTAAGCTGATTGCCTAGAAAATTACTTTCTGAAGTTGGAGAGCTTGAAGAAGTTTGATGGAAGCAGTTCTGACCAAAAGGATAAAGGATGAAGCTTTCAGCGTTGATCAATTCCTGGGGGATATGCTCCATGCATTTGTCCTCAATTTTTTATTTCGTCTAAGGCGACTAGATGCATATCTGGCCTTAAAATTACTCGGGGTGGCCTCTCGCTATATTGAGTAAGTGCTGTTATCCTTCTAGACAAGTCTGGTACATTTGTTCGACTGTCTATTGCGGTGGTATGATGTTACCAATGAACCCAATAATGTTTTTGCTTACCACTCTACATTATTGGGTTTACTGTAATATCTGGAGGCAATCCGAGTAAGTGCTGTTTTGCTTCTGACGGTCACCTCAAATTCGTTTCTCACGCACGTTCAAACTATTATAACGTGATAAATATAGACAAAAATAATAGTCCATTGAAGTTCACTATAACGATTAAGAATCAGTGTTAGTAAACATATGTGAATACAAGCAGAAGAAATTCGGATATACTTCGTCGTCTTTGAAAAGACGAAGATTTTAAACCCCGATCGAGTAAATTTATGTTTTGCGCTAATTTTCTAATTATATCAAGAGTATACGATCGCTTTGTAACGCCGAATTCTAAGTAAAGGAGCTTCTCAAGTTGCTCATGGAAAGTCGTTAGGTAAACGGTAAGAGCAGGAGAACAAGCTGTAAATTGATTCAGAGTACTTTGTGGAGTTTTTCTATGTTTTGCACTCTCTAAAAAATGTCCAGTGTGTGCGTAAAAGTTTCAGCGCAACGAGTGATACCTTTGCAGCAAAAAAGTGCCTACGGCGCATCTGGCACTTAAATCTATGCAAGTGTTCCACGGCGATGAATCATTGCAGGCTTCCATAATAAGTGAAAGACAAAGTTCTCAGGACACACATGAGCACACAACCATTCCATGAAATGCCGTGTAAGATACTGACGACTGAAAAAAAAAGTTGCAAACTGCTCATCGGCATGACTTTAACTTTCTAGAAGAACTACTTAAGCTGTTTTTGGCGAAATTCCTAAATAAACAGGTATATAGAAATTCAGCATTGAAAAAAAGAGAGACATCATTCAAGGATGCTAAAAAAAGCGATGTGGGCTACATTATTCTTATTTCCACTTTGGAGCGGCGAGCTCCTATAAAATGTTTCATTAACGCTGATAAATCGCTCGTTTCGTTGAAATATCAAAAAAACAAAATTCTACCAGCCACAAGCGTCGACTGTTGATCACTGCAATATCGGGTGAATTGATAACTAGATATGAAGTGATTCAGATAATTCGGAGTCGACTCATTCTATAGTGGGAGGCACATTACCTCGGAGAACTCAAATGGCGCAGTGGTTAGAAGTGTTTTGCGTTGCACACATGGTCGATGGTTCGATCTCAACCTCGTGGCCCACCAAGTACCTATTTCTTCGGGGTCGGTAAGTTGGTACCAGACAGGTCTCAGACTTGTATGGAAGGATAAGCACGCTGACTCGATACAGCGGTAGACCACCACGAGCCATTGTACAAGGCCAGATATGTATTCAGTCACATAAAATGAAATTAAAATTTAGATGAATCCGTGGCACATCTCTCAGGGATCGATCATCGCCAAGAGCTTTATCTTTTACCTTTTCATATTCCCTCCAAAGGATTGGCTGAACCGGAAAGTACCGTGCTAATGATGAGCCTGTAATGGCAAAATACGTGTCTAGCATTGTATAAGGGCCATACAGACTTCATGAAAGGCTCAAAAAAACGTCATCAGATAAACACATTTTTTGAGAATGCTCGCCTCTTTCTTATGTAGAAAGACACGGCACGCTTGACTCTAAATGTTGTGATTCCCGCCTGTAATGCAAAGCATGTGAATTTTCAAAATGACAACGCTGCTTTGACTGTTATCTCACGTATGAAACTTCAAAAAGGCAAATCGGTGGCCGAGTAGACTGGAACACAACATGATGAATTTTCAGGAAGCTAGGTGCTGCTGCAACTCCACTTCTTAACATTTTCTTGTAATGACATAACAACACCCAGTCCTGACTATCTTCGGGATTGCAAAAAGTTCTGACTTGACAATTATTCTGCGACATTCATGAAGGAGAAATCTCCAAGCATAGTCGCAATAACACGCGTATTAGTAACAAACCTTTGACACAGTGAATGCTAGGAAAGCAATTTAATACATCAAGTACTATAATTTGGACAATAACCATATGATAGCGGGAAGTGCAAAAAGTTGCTGCTGGTAGCTACGCATTACCACTTCACCTGTAGCTGGAGCAGGCTGCTATGTCATCATGCCTTTCCAAAGTCATCTGCGGAAATTTTATTATACTCACTACGTAACAGCAAGAACTTTATCGCATACGAGATAAAGGGCTCGATGTTGATCAAGTCTGGTGAACTCGGATACAAGCTTTTTTTCTTCTTTTACATTATTCTCAAAGCTTAAGAAAGCATGCAAGGGGACCTAGTTTCTACCCTGTGGAGGTTCCTTAACTATCCTAAGATTAAATGCCTCTAAGTGGCCAAAGTAAATGTGATTAGCTCAACATGTAAAAAAATAATCGAGCGAGAAATTACATTACCACTGTTACACATGGCTAATAAAGCTTTTGGGCGTTTCATAAAAGCTGCTGCATTTGCACAAGGAAGTTAAGGAACGACAGAATGTAACAAAGGTCACGACAGTTAGATAATATTGTTCTTGTATTCACGTGAAAAGGTATTTCAAAACGGGAACAGCTCGCAAACGTTCTGCTGAATGTAATTCAAAGAGTTGAACTTTATCAACATGCTCTCCTTGATGGAGAAGATGTGACAGGAAAAAAGTCGTTTTGATCTTTACATTGAATTTTCACACTACACTCAGACTTGAACGTATAGTAGTGATCACCTTACGCAAATTCTCACCCAGCGACAACCACTGATGAGACTCGAACAGATGGTACAAATTATATGCGTATAACGAATGTAAACTCGTTAACATTTCTCAACGGCATCTTCCCTTTGAGAATTCTTAGTAAAATGTCCAAAATAGTAGTCCAATTTGCTTCTTGTCTTCTATTGGTTAAAATAGTTTTTTACGTAGATTCAGAGATTGTTACTTCTGTAAATCATATTTGTCAAGGGTGTTTTCGTTGTGACAAATTTGATTATTCTGCGATAGCGGCGAGATGAACGAGTTGTAAGCTCTCTTAGAATTTTGATTCTGTTTCTAGAAAACAGCTACTTAAATCATCAACGAAATTTCCTTGTTGAGATGGTGGCTTGCTTTTTTTTCATAGAAGCATTATCGTTTATTCGTTTTCTCAGACACGGAAACATTTGATTTCAAAAGGAGCAGAGTAGATGGTTTTGATGTTATTTTGTGATATAGCCACTTTTCGTGAGGTACGCTTGAACGTTTGAAAATGGAAACCACCGTAGACTTTCATTGTGAGAACTTAATATACTCTTACTGTGTGACCAGTGCTCAAAGCATTTGTCCATCTGCTCATGTGTAGCGCGATGACAAAGCATATATCTATCTACTAAAAGTAGACTATTGGACAGCGACTGAGAACTGGTGCTTCCGCCTTAGACATGAAAGCGATGACTAGCCTTGGTGGTGATCGTTGCTCCGCCACGTACCCTCTAACCGATCCCGAATTTCGCCTTGCTAAGCACTTGAATCGCAAGTAGAAAACAACCGAAACGTCAGTCGGCTTTGTAAAGATGAGAACTTCTGCTGACAACCTTTTGTCTGTTCATGAATAAAATGAATACTCCGACAAAGTTCATAACAAAGTGAACATGGCGATTTCTTTTGTATATTGGTGAATGCTGCTAATAGGCATGTTTCGAAAAGCGAATTTAAACATAAGAATCATGAACGATGCCAATATAATAGAAGCGCTTTAGCATAAACCCTAATAAAGGATGAAACAAGTTCATTGTCACGGTTTGAGCTGCATGAGTTTCCGAGTAATTTCACACTAATCGTAGTTGACAGAGAAGTGACATTATAGAATTCTGATATGCTTGGTAGATCGTTGTTGCTCATAACATAAGCGGAAAAAGTTAATCACTGAACAACTTGCAGCACCATCGCCACTTGGAACCTGCTTTATTAGCGGCAACACAGTGGCCAGCATATGCGACATGCCGCCGCAGCCGGTGCAGCCGGTACCGCCGGTGCAGCAGCAGCAGCAGCCGGTCGGGTGTACTGTAATGCAACGTTCGACCGTACCAATCAAACATCGGACTATTTCTGGCACATTCTCGGTCAGATTGTTCATGACCTTAAGTAGAAAAGTTTATGTCAACATAAACATTCTGTTTAGACCACCAATATAATCATGGCAAACTGGTCGACTCAAATGTGGCAGGACGTGATGAATAGAGTGGCTCGTTCCTTAGCATCTTGGCCATTCGGATTGCAGTTCTTTGGAGCTTCTGTCACAGTTGGAAGTTCATAGTGAAATATATCAAAGATGATTCGTCAAGTAAAAAGTTCTTTGAGCTGGCCAATCAGTACATTTCCACTCTGACACAACTGTTTCTTCTTCAAATGTCACTCAATAATCTTTCGTAGTCTTTTATATGAATTGAAGATCTAAACATTTCGCAAACTGTCTTCTGTAAATGTTCTTTCCCTCACTGCTTTTGTAGCAGTCTTTCGAATCTAACTATATAATTCCCAACACCGACTGTCTATGCTAGCTAGCAGCTCGGCATGCTTCAGTATAATTCCTGATTTTCTTCTTTAAGCCAAGCACGAGCTGTTACATTCAACTTTAGCTAACTACATATCTAGAATTCAACTAGAGTCTAGAAACTAACTAGGCTAACTATATATCTAGAATAGCTGATATGCACAACTCGGAGTCTTGGGCCGGAAACGGATTAGCGTTTTACTTTAACGGGCCGTGGGAACCTCTACGTTACCGAGTCTCTTGCTGTTCTCTCATTTTTTATGCTATATATGGTATCGAAGTTGTCAACGGCTGTACTTATAACATCATAGCACTGGACAGAAATAGTAGAATAGAGAACTGCTGTTAATTATATAAATATAATAATGTTAGTTTGAGTGGGTTCAATGCCAATATGAGCTACCAGACTGAATCCGTTGAGCTTGGTTGCTAGGAACTTTGGAGCCTTTTATCACGGAAGTAGTGAAAGAAAATTGCTTTGAGAGATTCGAAAATTTAAATGGATCTCTGCGAGATGATTTTTTCGAATCATCTTGAACAGCTTTTGAGCAGATTTATATCGTTTGAAAACTCAATTGTTATAGATAAGATTCTGTATGTCTCTTCAAGCTATTGAGAAACTGCGTAGTATACTCTCTTACATCGCCCTTAAGTCATCCGCGAAACACTATGAGAGCGTAATTACTGCTCGTTGTTGAACAGATGGGTTTGACTCGTTCATCTCAAGCAACAAGGAGGCATCATTATGGGGGTGTTTTACCTTCTCACTTGGAGGTTCAAATGGAGAATGACCACGAGAAGCTTGTTCGGTATTGCTCTGGTGCAAGTCTACTCTTAGCAAGTTTTGTTGATGAAGTAATACACCTCATACGTCTAAACTACACGTTTTAAACACGTTGACAACGACGTTGAAATAGCTGCGCGGCACGCGACGCCGCAGGCGGACGCGGCGGCTACAATGGCGTTGCGGTATTTTTCTAATGGAATATGGATTTCAATCGTCACTAAAAAAATTTTACTACTGGTAAATGGTAAATTATAACGGAAGAGACATCTATAAAGCTTTTGTGGTGGGACCAATGGCGATGCTCTTCAAACCCGGATTTCAAAGAAAACGCCACATGGCTACAAAATGTGATGTTTCAGGCTGTTTTTGAACACCTCCGTGTTGTCTTATGCATATTTATTCATATTTATATCACATTTATTTTATATTTCTGATCTGAAAACTCCTCTTTCTTATTCTTTGTCGCAAATGAATAACAATCGATTAATCAACCACTTAATCAGTTTGTTCTTTTGAAATCATAAATTACGATCAAATTATTTCAGTTTCAAAACTATTTCATTTCATAAAATATCTTAGAGCTATGACAGTGACTGAAAATGAGAAATCGGTTAGCTGCTTGCCAAAAAATGACGCTGCACACTGTATGCGATGCCATTTCATCAGCAACTCTCAATAATATCTCTATTATCAGTAAAGTCCCCGAAGTAAAAACCTATTTGAATTACAAAAAGACTTCTTTTCATCGTTTCACAGATACTAACCCTTTATTATTCGCGTTTATTCCGTACTACTACCACATTTTATTGTGGTGATTTTGACACTGGACATTCTTACCGTTCACGCCCACTTCGTATCTCTTTTAGTTGATTGCCCTCAACACAACTTCATGCTCCCGATCAGACTTTTATCTCATAACTACTCCAATGTGACCACATTCAGGTGGTTGTAGACGTCCAACAGTAAAGCAGAGAGCTCGTTGTAACCAACTGCTCCTGCTGTGTATCGTTTTCACCAATGGAAGTAATCCCACCACCAAGTGATTTGTTTCGGCTTCTACCTAACACGTTGAAACAAAAAATTGAATCTCCTACTCTTTCTTCAAATATTGATACATTTAATCCTTTCTCACGCATGCGCCTTGTTAATTTCTACGAATTATTCGTAGTTCGCGGATGCCATAAGGAATCGGATAGTTTTTGCGTTACGGAACACTCTGAGCGAGAAGCGATTCGCGTCTAAATAAATATTTCCAACTGGAGGTCTTAAGTATCAGAAAAATGTAAGGTCGATTGTGCACCGCCTTCGAGGACGTATTCCACACTACTCACTATTCGATCACGCGGTATCCACTGTCCTCGAAGATTCGCTTCGCAAGTGATCGACTGAACAGACTGCAAGTAATTTGACCGTTCCACGTCCGAGGAATTAAAAGCGTCCGAAACTACAGCCATTGCTGTTGCACAGCCTGAATGGTGTTCCATCCAATTATTTAGTGTTATCGCTGATGAAGAGGTAGTTGGTGAGTGATCAAAGAAGGTGCCGTCACCCAAGATCTCGCCCTACTCTTCAATGACGACGGGATTTAATCAAAGCGACGTAGTGCTATGTTATAGGAAACGAATCAATTTTACAAACTGCGCACATCCCGTGTTCTGAAATGTATTGTGGAGCAGACAAATATCTGCGGCGAAGAGAAGGACGATGAGTGGGAAAAGGCGGTCTTACTCTTACGAGATGTGCGACAAAAGTGAGTAGCAAGAGTAAGAGGTAAATTCATTTTGGTAGCTCTAATAGGGTAAGTGACCAAGCGAGGTGAAGGGCATAAAGATAGAGCTTTTTTTCGTAAAACGTCGCTCAATTGTGGCAATTATGTGTTCCAACCATCTAAATCTCATATAATGCGGCCAGTAGGACCTTCGGTATAGCTTAAACAATGAGCTAATTATCCCGAAAGCGAGACGTATTTTTGATCTCGTTGGTATTATGCTTTGAAAAAGCCTTTTCTAAATCAAACTTAATGCTAGAATCTCTATTTCTTCAGATAACTAATAATCTACTGTAAAGCAGGAGATACGGTGTAAGTGTACTTTTCGAATACTACCAAATTTGAACAAGGCGAACTCTGTCGCTGCTCACTTTGGCTGCATAATAAAACCTCCATATATCTTCGCTCTACGGGTTTCACATTGTCGAATGTGTTTTCGAGTTAATTACACATAAAGTAGACAATAGAAATGCACAAAAAGGGCTGAAAGAATGGTATTTTGCAAGGAAGTATCTTTCGAAATGAAAGGTGGAGAATTCTGGAATACGTGGACATTATCCGTTTCAAAAATACATTTTTCCAATAAATAATCCATCCCTTCACAACAATATACTCGGTCAAAAAACCAATTTAATTGTATCAAGACCAAATACGCCAGGGTAAAACAACCCTTCACAACAATATACTTGGTCAAAAACCAATTTAATTGCATCAAGACCAAATACGCCAAGGTAAAATAACGGGCAATCTAGTCAGAAGCAAAATGTAGGTCTCTTTTCACTTGATATTGTGTAATAAGAAGGTTTTTGTACAAACTAATTCCAGCAAAAAATCTCCATTACTCAAGCTACTGATTCAATACTAATGGTCTGATGAAAATAATCTTCCGATTGGAAAAGGCAAGGAAGCGTGAGCACGCGTCACAGAATGTAACAGCTCTTCGCACAGATCGTAAAAAAAAGTGTTCAGACTACTAGGCGTTCTTTCTACTAGAAATAGGTTTGCAGAAATCTCTTCAGCAATGTTCAATACTGTGAAGAGACAAAGCTCCTTGAAATCAAAATTGTGCAATGAAAGCAAAGAAAATCCCATGCAAGATTGGAAAATGAACTCTGCTTGCAAAACGTATCTTTTTCAGTTACTAGAACGTGCCAAAAAAGTCATTTCACAAAGCAAACATAGTGGGAGAGTAGGCATTTCTTAAGCTATCGATCTACTACAAAAACTTGGATGAAAAGAAAGAAAAGAAGCTATATAACAGCTGGAAATTTGCTCCTTTTGACAACAGTGTGTTTTTCGTTGAAACAGGGATGATTTCTCAGTACATGGGCATTCTCTTAACTATAGGATATTTTGGTACTGTTCTATTATGGCGGCGCCACTTGAGGCCTTCGGTAAAAGCGTATTCTATGCTGTTATCTTGCAAATGTATGATTATCTAATAGCTTAAATGAAGTGAATTTAAAGGTATGATTTATTTCTCATACTGCTTGTTTTTGAGGTTTTACCAGTCAAAATGAGATTTTGTTTCACATTTGAAAATTTCTCGCCAGATAGAAGTTTCTTTATAACATAATTTTGACCATTAGATAGAGGAAATATTTCTGACTAAGAATGTTTGTTTGTTCGTTGAAAAGAACTTTACAGAGCTCTGCAATTTGCACAGCAAGAGATAGAGAGAGAAAGATGTCCAAAAAACGAGTTAAGAATAATGCAAACCAATGAGGTAGAGCTCTTGTTAGTTTTTTTTCTTTTTTTTGAGTAGTCGTTCCTCGTATTTTGGACATTGAAACACTGAACAAGCGGTATTTCGTCTAGCATAACGAAGATGTTGTCGAGCACTATGTTAATAACCATTTGCGAACGGTGAGAGTAATTCTCCCGTCAATTTCCACGGATCCTTTTTCTGGAAGAAGCTTTCCACTAAAACCTTACAAGCCATCCGGAATCTTGACGAGTTGTGCACCGTGCTTGGTTTCTGAAAAGGTCTCTTTTGTCCGCTGTAGCAGGAAAAATAAAATTATGTCCCACAGCGCTTGTTCCCCCGGTTAGAGTCTGCTGATGGCTTTATATTAGACTGGGCTAATACTCGTTCGATGGCACAGATTTCGGCGATTCCGAAGTTATGTTTGGTTTTCTGAGAGGGTCTTCAAAATGCGTTTCTAGGAGCAAAAAGAAAATCAAATCCCACTCAATTTATGTGAAGTACTCCAGAATCGTTCCTCTACAGACTATTGAGTTGGCATTTACTATACTGATCCGTTGTCTAATCATAGTCATCATTATGACAATATATTGCTACCACCGAATTATATTTTCACTAACTTTGAGATTATGATCGATTCGTTTATGAGCGTATCCACGGATCCGTTATTACTTTTCTAAACATTTGGCTGGACAATCCCATGGGAAGGTGGTTAATGTGCTCTATCGCAGCAGGATCTTTATGGTCGAAATCGCAACAGCGCCTCCATGTTGTCGAGACGGCAGCCAGTTTCGCAACCTGTCGCTCCGTGCGCGGTCGTTGTCGTCACTCTGCCATTGCGATCAAATGGCGAACCCAGTGATATCGCTCTCGAACAAAATGTTACCTGACTAATCTATGCAGTAAGGTGACTGTTGAGCAGTTCCCATGTCTTTTTTAGTGTGAATTACCAAGTATTTTATAATGTAACGATTTGAGTAGTCAGGTTGAGTGAAGTTTATGTACCTTTAGCCATAATAGTTTATTTGAAAGAACACCAACTCCAACAGCATGTAATATGACACATAAAAGAGATAAGCTACGTTAGAACAATTACTTGCTGTTGCGTAGACGAGGGCCAATCTGCGTGTTGTGCTTACCTCGGCTAACAAGAACAGCCCTGTACTTTTGATAAGACAAACTTGATTATGTTGCTTCTGCAATGTTGCACTTCTTTTTACTAGAGCTTTCTGATTGGGAATGGATTTTCAACTACTTAATCAATCTAAGTGATAAGCTTGATTGATCAGTCTCTTTCGAATACTTGCGTTTTAGCCCATTTCGGACATTGTGTTCCATCTTGTGGAGCGCGCAAATCTGTCGTTCCCAAGTTTATTTAGGCTTTTCCTATGCAAGATTGCACTTTTCGTTCCTCACTTCTATTACCACTAACATTTTCGCGCTTGATCAGCCACTACTTACGTCTAGAGGAGCCACACTAAGAATTACAGTGTGATATGAAGACATTAATTGAAGAACATGGGATGTATGTGAAACGCCACTGCCCACAATGGATTAGCACCCACCATGATCTTCAAATCGTGATGAGGTAGCAAGCCGTAAAAAATTTATTTAGCATTCGTTGTTGCTGAAGTGCGTTGTAATTACGATTGAGAAAACAAAGACACATCTGCACAATGTTGTAGTTTTTCATATTTTTGCGTTTTTAGTCACCCTTCTTCGTTCACTTCCTTTTGCGAAAGTAGATGTTTCCATGAGACGATGACGAATCGTTCTGTTAGCCACGTGGAGGCAATGAAAACTGAACTTCCTCGTTGACTATGTCTTCCAAATGCGTCCATTACATGACTGAAAATACTTCGAAAATTTTGTTTCCTTAACAATTTGTGGAGAATGTCGGAATTTAGAGATTTCTTAGAGATTTCTAGTTTCTCTTTGTATCTAACTCATTTAAAATTACACGGACATTTAATAGCAGTGATTTTGATTTCTATCTGCTATGCACAGATTCAGTCACCACCGTGAAGTTTCCGAATTTATCTAAGCAACTTTGTCTACTAGTTGCGCAAACAGTACAGGCATAAAATAATTTTGGTAAAATTTCAACAATAGAAAGCCTATGCATAAGATCGCAAACAGCAGATGTGTATTTTCTGGCTCCCGCAGTGGGTATTCCATCACACAAATCGCATTTTGAACGCCACCTTCTGCAAAGAGCAGCTATGAAGCTATTTCCTGCAGGATTTCAAGGTTGGGTTTAGAACCCAGCCAACGAATCCTATTCTTTCTCAGTTTCTACCATTAAGCAGTGGCTGCCTAATTGCAGTTTCGTTTAGAAAAAAATCGAGTCCATATTCGAAGAAATGGTTGAAATTTACACTTTTATCAGCTACTGCTGAATGAGAGCCATATTTTCCTTTAAGTCTTGACACAGATGTGGAAATGATCTCCGTGTTTAATCAATTATCTGGCACTATCTGACAAATGTAGTGTCAATGAAGTGTAGAACACTTTCAACCTTTGAACTCCACTTTTTATAGGGCTTTGATATCTAACAGAAGGAAGAAAGCCCAAAAGCCCAAGGATGGGAACATTGTCATGAAACAGTGAAATGTTGAACAGATTCTATACCGGCTGTGATGCTGAACATGTCTCTTCGCATGTCGTCAGCTAAAACTAGACGAAATGAAAAAACGATTGATGCAACGATAAATTTCGGAGTTGAATCATATCTATTTTGGATAAACAAAACCGCAAATTGCGAGGCAATTTGAGATTCTCGTACATAATATACATCATACATCATTCAGCGGAAGACCATATAACGAACGCATGTGGCGCAATGGTTAGAGATGTTCTGCGTCCCACACGAGGTCAATGGTTCCCCAATATGTGTCAGCTTGACTGAGTTCAATGCCGACACCGACTACCTAGGCCAAATCGTTGACGGTCGGTTGCTGACAGATAGATGTGTTCTAGGTAGAAAGAATGATGCCAATACGGCAGTCAGTAGTGCAACGGGTTAGAGCACGCGCTCCTGGATAGAGTGAGGTGCGGGTTCAAGTGCTACATAACGCGAAAGTTTTGCACATCTATACCACTGGGTATACGTATAACCTCATGCCGCCGTTGAAGTGGCCAAATAAAAATAAATCTAACTGATCATGTATTTTAGCATTTCATGAATGGTTTGATGGTTAAGAGAACCAGAAAATATTCTATAAACGCGGCAATGGAAAGCGCTTCTAGTGGTTTCCTAAGCTCTCGGGAATGCTGAAACGTCAGATATACTTGTTTCCTAGTTTACCATGTCAACTTCTGTTTGACATTTGTGTGACATACGTATGCTACGGAGTTTTCTACGTTACCTATTGAGGTCAAAACTGAGTACAAGAAGTATGGGATAGCAAAGATTCCAACATTATTTGCAAATTACAATTGTGCACTGTTACTCCAAACTACATTAGCGGTTGAAATTAAGCTGGAGACCTTGTTATCGGAAGTTATAAAGCTTACTTCATACGTCCGAAAAACAGCAACTAAAGTGGAGCCTATAAGGTCGTTTCTTCGAGATTTCGATACCTTGAGAAATTGAGTGGTCTGTCAGCATTAGTGAAACGTTCTTTTTTTCTAACTTTACGAGATGGAACGGGGGAAGGTAAAATAGCAGTTGAAAATATTGTAGGTTCATTGTATCTTATGTACAGCATTTTCCAACGATATAACTTCTTTGCTGACTAAGTCTGCAGCGCGATTGATGATAGAAATTATATTTGGCTAACGCTTCGTCTCGTTTCATCTCATTCAAATCTATGCTTCAACTCGATTGTTCACAGTCGTTCGCTTTTATTGTTGAGTTTGGCCTTTATTTCGTTCAATCGAAATTTCTTTGGTGGAGAAGCGCTCAGAGTAACCTCACTCGGAAAACCACTTATACAAAGATGAAGCACAAGCTAATCAGGTAATCACTCATTGATAATGAGTTATCCTTAAGCAATGTGTTCTGCAGAGGCTGGTCCTCGTTACTGTTAGTAGGCAGCGCCTACTTAGCAGTTAAGTGATCAGCTCAGTGACATACACTCTTGTATATGAAGAATATGTCTTAGAAAGTTTTTTCTTCTAGCAGTGCTCCACCGCTGAAGGTTCGATTTGAACGCTTTTGTACTTTTCAATTACACCTCAGCTCTTAGATCTCCATTCATTGAATGCTACTATGAATAGCATCTCCAGACAAGTGCTGCTTTTTGGGATATATGGAAGTTCTTCCAATCTCAAAAAAATACGCTCAAGGATTTCATCACTACTTACTACTGCTTGTCATGAGGTTGCGTGATTTCACATAGATCTGGCTTTCCAGTCAGTGGACGAACTCCAAAAAATGGTAGGGTAGAATGGGACACTTTTATCAAAAAAAAGTTACTGTGCTTAATTCTCGGCTCTTAAAGTCCAGAACACTCGATTACTTCGTTGTACAATTTGCCAATTTTCTAAGCTGCAAACGACTCCTCGACTACGTCAAAATCTTTCCCTCACTTTCGACAATAGATAGTAGGAAAGAGTAAACCAAAAACATCTACAGACCACTGTGACTAAGGCTATTGCCTGCTTTTTTTAAGCTCGCTTTAAACGTAATCATTACGTGCTCAATTCGACGAGCTTCCACCTCTCTATCTTTAAATAGCGAAGTATCGGAATGATCACTGATACTTTATAGCAAATAAGCTTTTTGATTATGTGTAATATTCTGGGCATTAATCATCAATTAATCATGATTGATATTCGCAATTTAATGACGTTGCCTTGATTCATATCCAGCTCCGTGAGAAACGAATTCAAAACAGCTATTAAGTGTTCATGGCAGTTACGCAAGATTCTCATGAGCGTTCACAACTGCTTCTAATAACTTTTCAACCGTCTTCATTCAAAAATCAAAGGCACTGCAGAGCTTTAGCTAAAACATGAGATACTCAAAAACTCCGGCCGAGCTGGCAGTTATGATATGTCTCTTCTTCGCAATTTCACCGACGTTTGGTTGTGAAACAATGTCACCTGGTCAAGGTATCGATTAAATGGACTGTTACTTTTTCGAATAATATTTCTCTATTAGTGAGTGAATGCATACGTTCTTAGAATGACAAGCTAAATGTTGCAAAAAATGTCTTTACGAATGGATATTCTTGATTCAAACAACCTACCAGAGTAGACGTGAGATGCCCTTCTCACTTTGGTGTTTTGTGAATTTCTAGCATTTAAAAAGCAAGAACACTATCAATCCTATTTTTTTCCAAAAAATTTCAGGAGGCACAAGGATTTATAAGATACTCTATCTTCAATCGTGCTCCAGGTTATCATCTTAAATCTTGAAGATCCCTTTGCGGGCGGCACCATTTTCGGATAGCGTACGCTCGCTCGGACGGCTGCGAAGAGCGGGCACTTGCTCCAAGGTTAATCTGTTGAGACACTAGTAAAATTTGTACTTTTGTCGTCAACAAATGATGTTCATGTGGCAAATTATGGCCAATATGATGGAGCAGACCACAATAAGGTTATTTTTATTAGAAATAACGTGAATTCTCCACTTCTCCTCTTAAGCCACACCTCTTATGGATAAAGCCAAGTAAAAACGAGAAGCTATGTTTGGAACTTTTGTCAAACACCTCTACGATATTTTATTCCTACTTATCCACAATTAAGTCAAATTTGCCTTTTTATATCAGTTTTCATACATTTTTTTGCATAAAGTGCATAAAATTTATCGTACTGCGTGAAAACTGGAAAACAATAAATAGTTCTTCAAAATTAGTGTTGCTCATTGCATGCAATCCCACCTCATCGGGATTTCTCAATAATTTTCTATTTAGCTTTAGATTCCCATTTCTCAGACCAATGTCTATTTCGCTCCAATTTTTATCCATAGTTGTGTTAGGGACGAAGAGATAGAGGTGTAGCGATTCCTTCCCTTGCCATCACCCCTTTGAGCCCGTTGGTCGAAATGTATTTTTTATTTTTGTAAAATGCTTTGATAGTCATAGTTTCTTCGCAAAATTTTTGAAAATTTTTTAACAGCTAAAATCTCGGCCATTTTCACAGAAACGTTGTTTTTGAAAATAATTCCTCATCGTACTGTAGCAGTCAGCGGTGATTTGGGAGCGAATGTCGCGAAATCCCATCCTTTGGAGTGCAAAACCAATATTCTTCTGACTGTTACAGTTCCCTAAGAAGTCTTCTTCAAAAATAAACTACGTGTTTGTAATTGCTGAGATTTTCTCTATCAAATGTTATTTTTTGTTTATAGCAAAACTTTATTCGAAGAGAATTTCTCGAGTGTGAAACAAAATTTTATTTCGACTGTTACGGCGCAAAAAACATGCCATTGAGAAGCAAATTGTATTGTTCAAATTACTTGATTTGAAGCTATTGGATGAATATTAATAATCTAGTAAAATAGGTCTTCTTAGAAAAATCAAGGGCTCACGTGCACAATCCTTATGATGCGAAGGCATGCGACAGAAATTGTTATCAAAAGCAAGGATTCGTAAGATAGCTTGGCGTTACTCTTCAAAGAAATACGTTTAAAAGTTTTTTCAATGACGATTTAGATTTCTCTGACAAAAAAGTTTGTTAACATTGAAATCTGACTATATAGCCCCAAGAAATGCGCTAAGAATTAGAAAAATTGGTTTGAGACTGCGAAACGTAATCTTTTATTTATTATTAAAACCTATTGTGGAATTATTTTCAAGCAACAAGCCTATTCATAGAATCAGAACTTTTCAAGCTATCGATTGACAAAAACTCAAGAAAAGAGGAGAAATTGTTTAATAACATTTGAAAATATACTTATTTTTAGCAAGGATATGGTTTTTCCCCTTGAAAAGACAAGATTTTGGGAAGCTCTTAGCGTTAAACATGCTATAATCAGTCATCCAGGACCCCCATCAGTAATATTTTATCTTTTTTAATTACAATGTTCCTCTGAGAGCTTTATTAACCCGAATTCGTATTCGAGCTCGCAGCACTCTTCGTAGGCCCTCCGAACGGCGCGCCCAATTGAGGGATATATTGACCCTCATCGTAAGCTAAGGGATATGCAATCGACAAAAATTCATCTTATTTAGTCGCTTTCAGTAGAAGTATGACGTTAGAAATATATCTTCAATAATGCCGAGTGATATGCATAAGTGTTAGCCTCAGACGGGATTGGGACCCGCTTCGATACGTTGTATCGCGGAAAGATTGATGGTAGAACAGAAGCCTGGGTAGTGCAAGTGGATATCACGTCGTCTCCACAAAAGGGTGGGATGTGGGTTTGATTTCCATTTGAGACTGAAAGATTACCATATTACTCAACTTTGTCGGGCATAACTTGCAGAAATTTTGAAATGAAAAGGTACAAAAGGAAGCAAACACTTCTGTGAGTCATACCTCATTCTTGTTATGACTATTACGCATAGGAGCAGCTTAACATAGCAGACTTAACTAGAAGCAGCTCAATATTGTTAGCACTTATATTGTAACAATAACCCTTGCACAAACAGGCTGCTTAAAAAGACATGCTAACTTTTTGATGTGTTGAAAAAGCACCAACATAATAATTTTATCAGTTCTGGTAATTTTATTGAGTCCTTCAATTATTTCTGTTCTAAAACTTTCTCTATATAATAGTCTATTTGTAATTATGCTTAAGTCATGAATCATGAAAACCAACGTTTCGCAGTAGTTAGATAGCAAAAGCAGGCAATGAAAACTACCGAAATTGTTTAAACCGGCTGGTTTGAAATCAGCAAGTGTATACAGAGCCGTGAAATGTTTCGAAGAACTCGGAGGGATTGAGTGCCGTCCTCGAAAAAGTCGCTCAATCACCTTGACTATTCTGAAAAACACTGAGAAAGTTTGCTGCCAAGTTCGGCGAAATCCGGAGCGTTTGCTGCACAAAATGACTCGGGAAGCTCAGACTCAGCGAGCGGAGCTTCCGAGACATTGTCAAAAATAAGCTGAAGCTGCCCAGCGACAAGATTGCTCGTGTTCACTTCACAGACAAAAGGATGGACGAAAAGCGAAATTAAAAGAATCAAACAGAGTTCGCTTTTTTAATCGCTTCATAGCTATGGTAGATAGTACGAATATGCCCACTGAAGTAATGTGATGTGCAAAACTTTTGCGCTAGGTGGAACTCGAACTAACATTTCACCCTATCCGGGCGCCTGCATTACTTCACACTCAAATCTACAAGAACACGAAATTCAAAGGCTCGCTGAATGATTCGTTTGATAGCTGGTGCTCGTTTGTCGGAAGTGCCATTTTACGGATAAGAGCAAATCAGCCGTCAAATCACTCCATAACTGGCAGAATCGAAGCCAACTTTCCGAAAATAGGCAGCAGAAGTCGATAGCAGCAAAATTGTGGGCCACAGTCATTTTCCGGCTTCTGTAATGGTCTGGGCCGCCATTTGTGTCACCGTAAAGATACCGTTGTTCCTCATCAACGGAAACTTCAAAATTAACGCTGCCAGTTATCATCAGAAAATTTTACAAGGTGTACTGAGCCTTAGTTTCAATACCTGGCATCTACGGTTTTGCAATTCATCAGGACTGGACTCCTACACATTCGACCCGCTTCAACGACTGGCATCTGTCATGAGAACTTTCCACGCTGAGGGCAAAAATATTTGGTAGTCAAACTCTCTGACTCTTAACTCAGTGGATTATCCCGTGTAGTCTATACTGGAGGAAGATGTTTTGGCTACTCGCTACACTAGCGTAGACGCGCTTAAAGCTGATTTGACATGCGCATTTGGCGAAATTATGGTGGAAAGGCATGCAATTACGTTGGAGTTGCAAGCGACTTCGTGAATGCATAGAGGTCAAGGGACTCAATTTTGAGAAGTTGCTGCAAGCTTTTTTGTTAATTTTTATAATTGCTGATCTAGTAAACGTAATTTTTTAATTGAATATTTCATTTGTTTGTACAGTATTTTTGTGCTGTTGAGATATCTGAAAACGCACCTTGTAGACATGATTATAAGAGAAGTTTGACGACAGTCACAGCCCACTTGAGCAGACTATTGACGTTTCTTATTTCGTAGCAAGGAGATTAACCTTTAACGTCACTGGATTTACTCTACCTGTTAACATGGCCTGGACCACACCAGCTGAAGCGGTTGAAGTTCTGGAATTTCAAGAAGCACAATGGACGTCCAATCATTCGTACATCGCATGACAATGCAAGCTGTGAAATACACAAAAAAGTTGAGTCTCTCTTGCATCACTGTTTATGTGTTTATGGTACATCAGATGGAGTTCGTTCTAATTAGCTACTACTGAACATGCTTAGATAACTGATGTATTGAAAGCACAAGGTCGTCGTGCGGGCCTCTTTCCTACCGTGATATCAGCCATTTTGGATCAACTTACTGTGAAAACCACCTACACTCCACTTAAATGCGAAGAAGTACATGTCAATCGAGGCTAACGAACTATGGGTCTGTATTCGTTGCTATTTCTCAAATCCAGTAAATTGAACGAATCGCACATTAGTCTTTCGACTATTAGCCATACGTACTCAAATATTTTCAAGCTAGAAAAGAGATTACTATCTGTCTACTATCCTCTGAGCTCATATATACTGACAGTGGATAAAAAATAAAATTGCCTGCATACTGGCAGTAAATAAAAATAGAACTACCACGGGTCTTCGCTAACTGAATGATCTTCGTCCGTTAGTCGCGAGAGCAGAAAGAGTTTCCCAGGGAGGTGGACAGAGCAGTTAAACGATTGCTTAAAAGCGGTCATTCATTTCCTTAAAGAGGTTGCTCAAAGGAGTGGACTGTGTGTTTCCACAGTTTCAGTTCTACACTAGTTTTCCTTACGAGTCGAACTAGCTTAGAGCGTGGAATTGAGTGAATAGAAGTACGCAATAGAAGGTTAGGAGTCGCCTCAAATGACTAAACTTTCTCTTGTTACTCAAAGGAACCGACCGTAAAAGCCGTGAGCACTCATTTATCACCCTTAAATCTTAGCAAATTACACGTAGGTATCAAAAAGCTAATAGCAGTAAAGTTTGCTCCACCTTCTAGAATACACAAAGCTTTAGAGATGAAATCGACAGAAGAGGCGAGTACAGGAGGTTGCTGAATTTTGGAGAAATTTTGAAGCTGCATAAATCTCAGCATATTAAGATAACAAAAATAAAGAACGCCATGATCCGCGATCTTCTGCTAACGATCTGCAAGCTTCCGGATCTGCCAAAAATAATAGGTTGGGGAAGAAGTTCTGAGAAAATGTTTGTAACTTTTCTGGGTATCGGCCATTTTTTTGCATTTTTGGGCACATTTGAAAGCCCGTCTTCTCCCGCTGTTGATTGGCATATCATATACCTTATCTGCTTATTCCAATATGTAGTCTAAAGCGAGCAAATTAGGTTGTTGATGATGCACGAATGGTTGTTGGGTTCAATTGCAACGGTGGCAAGTGTACTCATCAATCTGGCTTGGAGCAAAGACACAGTTAGCAAAAGCACGGTATACAGGTGGTTCAAAAAGTTTGACGAAGGTGAAGAAAGTTTTGTTCAATGGAGCACTAGTTGCGCGACAAAAAGTTTAGTGCCGATATTGAATTACACAATTCGGTCATTCATTTCTTCAACACAGAAATCGGATTTTTGTGCTCGCGGAATCGATCTTTTCCTGGAGAAGTGGCAGAAGGTGCTTGAAGTTGAAGAGGAGCACTGTGACTACTGGTTTTGTCTCTCTTCGGGTGTAATTTTCTCAGAACTTTTTCTCCAAGCTAATACCATTCCTTGGGCTATGAATCAAAAACTATTGACATGCCTCTTCAACTCGATCAAATGTCTCGAATCGGCGTCCACGCAGGAAATGTTATGTTGACCTCAAACGCGGAAACTAATTGAACGTGGCAGCATTTGGAGTGTAGACAGGGTGTGCGAAGACTTCGACTCCCTCTAGTTTATCGAACCTTTCCTTAGTCTTCTTTGCAGTATCAGGTTTGGCGGTGTCGTGATGAAACAGCGCGCGCTTTCGGCGAATCCATGTCGGGTAGTTTTCCATAAACACATCATAGAACGCACTATAACTAACGATGTCGTGGGAGTTTTTAATCAAATATTCCTGAGATAATTCAATGAATTTAAAATAGCCGGTACTGTGTGAAACCAACGAAATTTTGAATTATTCTCGGGTGTTAAGAAACTTATGTCTCAACCTAGAAATTTCAGTTATGTAATAAATGCTTTCGATAAAAGTACAAATAGCAAAATTTATTTCCACTTCCTATACGTGGTTATTGAAACGCGTTGTCATCGTCTTACAGAAACATCTGCTTCGGCTCGGCGAGGCAAGTGAAGCGAAGCTAAATGACAATCTTTTCACGTTATCATGAGACAGGCATCCAATAGCAGCAAGTGTCCCGTGATTTTTCGTCAGAATTAGTGAAATAACGCAAAATAATGAAATAAAGGAAAGCAAAGTATGTCGCCAGCTTCTATTTCCGATTTCTACCTCGCACAGATTTCTGAAACGTCCAATGGCGTATCTATCACTTCCTTCTTCGTAGTACTCTGCAGATTTTTTTGCCAATCGTGAGAGCAATGCAATATGGCAATGAAAGCTGGAATGAATTGTCAGTGGAATGCTGCTAGGTGTTAACCCATTGCAAATCGCGGCTTTTCGCATATGTACCTCATTGTGAATTCGTCTCCTCATATCACAACACCTAGACATATCGGTGCTTTATGGTTTTCGGGAAGCGTTTTCAAATATTTGAGGACGAGGCCTTTCCCGCTTTCGCCTCGAAAACTTAGTAATCATTTTTGTTGAGCCACGCATGTGGTCTGTTATATAAGGGCTGACTTATAGAGCCCGATACACGTGTTTCAGCCTTGACCGTCTCATCAGTCGGAAGGTACCCTTTTCGTCTTTAGCCAATCCTCTCGGGGTGCTCAGCCCCCTATACTAAAAGTAGACGACTACGAACATTTTACACTGCAATCATTTGATAGCCTAAGCTTTGTTGACTTCAATAGCTCGCTCGTTTCATGGAAAAGCCTTTCCGGTGCCATGTAGCAAAAATGAAATTGAGTTTTCCACTCAGCGCGTATTATCGCTCCTATTTTCGACATGTAATGGAAATCAATACTCCGTAATGTCGGAATTCAAGGTCTTCCGTTCTAGAATTGCAAAAACATTTCCCCTATCGTTCTAGATGCTTATATTTTTGGCTTCATTACATGTTACCCTATGTACGCGCTATTAAGCCTAAGTCTAGGTTTGCAAAACGTATCCTCCTCATGCTCCTCCGGAGTACTATGAACACCTTTGCAAAAACCAAACATAGTTTCACAATCACCTAATTTTGTTCTATCAAATGACTAGAAGCCTATAAAAAACCACCTACTAACTCGAGCCACCTTGGTGGCTTTCGCAGCCAATATTACTAAATCCCATCTAAACAATGACTCAAACATTCTAGCAGAACAAAAACTGCGCCTCCAATGCGAAATCAGTTTTATTTGCGCTTCACAGCATAATAAAAAGGCTTTTGTGCAAATAAGGAAAGTAGGGGAATTGCTAGATGTAGCCTATCGAATGGCTACTGCAAATCTGAGGGAAACTGAAAAAGGCCTTGCCCTCAAAAGGCTGAGAAGTGCATCTAATAACCGGAAATCTCTTATGCTTGTATGCTTGTATGACTTATGTAATGCTTGTTCAATTATAATAAAGAAAACGGCGGAATGAAAACTTTTGATATAATCTGCAAGAATGTTCAAATCTTTTTCGAGGTTGTTACGTTATGGTTCACATGCATTTCAACAGTATTGCCCGCTTTATCAGAGTCACATGCTCAGCACTGCACCTTATTGTATAGCACAAAGAGGACGTTTTGGTAATAACACGTAATATTGTGTTATGAACATCTTTCTAGTCGAGCCGCTAAAACGTACGTAAGTTACTGCCGTAATAATCTCGGAAAGCTTTCAACATTCTCACAGACCACGCTCAAATTTCAATATGCTTGATAACTATTTTTGAGGCATGCATATGGTCTGTTATGGTACTTATACAAAGCAATACGCATCTTTCGGTCTTGCAGCATCGTCAGTTGCACAGTGCCTTTTGTGTAAACCATTCCCTCTAGTGGGAGAACCCCTTACATATATCAAACGAATGGTATGATATTTCACGATTACCAACCAAGAGCAAACGAGTGTACAACACTGCCTGTCTGGTGATTTTTTAACACTTGACGGCGCTCGTAAATATTACTTTTCCTGCTCCTTTTTTGAGGGGGTTTTCGCCAGAAAGGATTGGCTTAGACCGAAGGCACTGTGCAGCTGAAGAGGCTGTCAAAGCCGAAACACATGTATATTGCGCAGTATAAGTGCTCACGACAGATCACATCCATGGCTTAAAATACTTATCAGACATTTTCACGGACTACATTGAATGCCTGATGGAATATTTTAAGCCTTTCATGAGGTCCCGTATGCACCTGTAGTTCTCCAACTATGTTTCGACAGTTCCTTTCTGTCATCTGGAAACAACTGAAAAGTGACCCCTTTGACTGGAAAAGAACCCATAAGAGCATTAGTAATTATGGAAAAGTTTAGATTTCTGGCCTAAGCTACGTGCTCCTTTTTTTAAAAAACTTCAAAGCGCTGTCTCATTGGAATTGATTTTATATTTAACATCGGTCATTCATTTCAAATAATACTTCTCAGGAAGCACGAAAGGCATGTGATCGTGTAAAGAAAATCTTGTAGTATCAGTGTCATACGACTAAGTTTCTTCTGAGGCAGAGAGAAAATCTCAAGTCAAATGGCAAACATTCTCCACATGTTAACGCATCAACGCGATCAATCGATCGCCGTATGGAATTGACGGCCGGCATTCTGTCCTGCGAAAAAAGTGAGTGTGTGAACAACAAATGTTTTCTTTTTGCTGCCATATCATGAAAAACTTTTCAAAAAACGGTCACGTAGTGCAGTAGCCAGAGATTTGAGATTTCGAATGATCACTAAAAGTACAATTCAAAATCTTTGTTCAACGAAAGAACTCGCGCTTTCGATTATCACCAGTTATCAGGAAAGGACCGTTTCGGCTTTCTCTCAAAGCTCATCAGTAGTAGTGCCATTCGGCTGATTATCCTTACTATTATTTGGAAAGGCCACTGAAGAAGTGTCACCCAATGTCAACTGACAAGATCACTTGATGTGGTGTTCTTTCTTTATGACTTATTGTCGACTTTAATTGTACGACTTACGGCTGTTTCGTTAGTAAATAACAAAACCTTGCAATCGATTATCTTGAGACCTTGCTCAAAAATTCAACAAAGTTCAACAAACAAATTCAACAATTCAACAAGTCTGACTGGAAGAGTATATATATATATATATATATATTGGCAAAGTGGCCTTAAGCCGTGCAATCGACAAGCAATCAGTATGAAAGGACGCCATTTCAAATGACCTTTCCACTTGACTTAGAGTGATTGCTTCGGCAACATTCCTAATAACCTTAGGGACTATCAGTCGAATGACATGTGCTACTGACGAAGCCTGCGTCAAAGCCGAAACATACGTCTACCATTACAGGTGCCACACCAAACCTCATGGTTAACTTTAAATATACTATAAGACTGCATCAAATTTTTATGCGAGATCTCAAGATAATAGATTGTAAGATATTGATATATTGAACGTTGGTAATGGGAATGGAAATAGACGACAGAAGAAAAGAAAGCAGTGTTTCGCGCAGAGAAAGGCGGAGATTACTGAGTATCAAATCTACGCTCGCAATAAGGTCTAACACGTTGTCCGAAGTAGGCTGAACTGCTACTACCCACGAAATTTCTCAGCTAGGTACATTATCTAGATCAAAAATTAGTTTGGTGCACTCCTCCAATTAGGATACTTCATTTAAAAAAAACATATCTTTGCAAAATCTCGCAAGCTCTTCGTGACCACCTTTTCTTTAAGATCAGCTAAGATAGATTCCGTCTTATCAGAGTACTGATCTGCTCGTCTTGGCTGTGGAGAGCCAAGCGCGAAATTTAGCTCTACCCTCGAACCAGCAACAAAACACGGGAAAGTACATAAGAAGCGGTTAGGAGTCACCTTTGATAAATAAACTTCTACCTGTTCATCAGAGAAACTGACAAACTATCTCATAAATACGAATTCTTCATTTTGCTACTGCTTGGTATCGCTGCAAGGCTTCAATCATACGTCTAAGAATGGTGAGTGATACCCAAAACATCCATTCACACGCGATAGTTCAACTCGCGTTCTCATGTTGGAGGCGAATGCTGGCAGGGCAGTAGCATTGGTAGCTCACCAAAACGCTGAACGATTGCATGCGGACGTGTGGAGAAAATCGTGACATATCAGAAAATCACGAAAGCCTAGAAATTTTCTTGAATAAAACGAAAATTTGTTTCTTGAGTCGTGCTGCGCGCAACAATTTCAATGCACTCCAAAGAAGCCCGATTTTCTTTGCCTGTTTCTCCGAGAAATTCTCAGGTTTCTTGACAAGGGACTCTTTGCTATCATACTATGAGGTACCCGTCTATATTTATGGCATATTTCTGTTAATGGAAAGCATTATCTGTATGGTCTTTGCTGGGCAGAAATATTCCACTGGACTTTTGGTGATTATTCAGAAGCTTGAACCTTGATGATTTCGGAAGTACACTTGTTTTTTGAAAAAATCTTTTCAGCGCGTTGCAGTAGCAAAATAAAATTGAGTTTCACACGCGGATCGTTTCGGCGGATTTTTTGCTCGACATAGCATTTTTCGTGAGCTATTGGTAATTAATCAATAGCGCAAGTCTGATTAAACCCAACATTAGACTTTAACTGAGTAGACCTGTTCAATGCGTTGTAAAAAGGAAAATAAAATTTAGTTCCACATTCGGTACGCGTTTATTGTCGACTGGGATATGTGTATGGGCGTGTATCAATCGCGCGGTTGGTGATTTGGTTGATCACGTACTCGCGAATCACATGTAGCGCCCGATTTTTGTCATCAATTTTGGAATTTCCTTTCGCTTTTGAAGGAGCTCTAAATGGAACGAATGACTCTGATACTAAAAATTTCCTCTACTCGGTCATATAATTTTTCTGCACACCCTTAGTCTTAGACTTATTAACTAGCTCATTTCGCAACAAAAAATGAAAATAAAAAGTCTTTGCTCTTTAAACGGTAAAACAAAGCTTTTTTCTATAATTCCAAAATAAATTCCGGAATCTCTGCTAAACGGTCAAATAAAGTGCACAAATACGCTCTAAAGCGCGCCGAATCTGAAACGTACATTTTTATTTTTATTGCTACAGTGCCTAAGGAAGTCTTTCCTTAATACAGCTATACTTTCAATATCAACGAGATTTGAGCCTTTGAATGGTCACTGAAATTGAGTGAGAAATCTCCGCTTGACGTTCAAAGTTCTTCATAGCTCTCAACATTATTGGATATTTACATATCACTCAACATCCTTGGATACGGAACTATCGCAGTTTAATGAACCGAAGTTCAGGCAATATTGTGTAGAGTACTGCCTAGGTATATTCAAAGTTAATTAATATGCAATAAACATCAGATTTATTTCTTTCAAAGTTTTTGGTTTGGCATTCAGATGAACTGATACTTTATTTTTCTATTGTCATTAGCATGACAGTGCATTGTTAGCACCGTACCATTCTTCAATTGACTAAAACAATGTTATCGATTCGTTTGAGAGCTGAGTAGTCAGCAAAGTTTTGGAAGTATACTAATAATGGGAAAATTGTTGAGAATTATTTATTGTTTTGTAGCTTTCAATTACTATGGTGACTTTAAGGTAATGATGAAATGGAGTGGCATCAGTGCCAAGAAATTCTTGTCATATTATTTCATTTCAAAAGTCCAAATTGAATATGTAATTGATTATTTGAGTAATTATCCATTTGAAGCTGTATACAAAGATAAATTATCGTTAATGTAGTAAACAAGAGATAAATATGGTTGATATATGAATAAATATAAATGAGATAGGATCAAAATGTTCTATAACAGATAGAGATGTGATATTTATGTAATTATTGGCTCTCCCTTAAAAATGCGCAGTTTTAGAACATACATTGGCGTTATTCCAGCCAAAAATATTATATTACACTCTCTTAAGTCACTTCTGTCTCCAATATAATATTAGTGACAATATCTCTCTAATGAGCGCATGTGGCGCAGTGGTTAGAGGTGACATGCGTCGCACACTAGGTCAGTGGTTCGATCTCGCGCTCATGGCTCACCAAGCCATCCATCCCTCCGAGGTCGGTAAATTGGTACCAGACAGGTCTCAGACTTGTCTGGGAGGATAAGCAGCACTGACTCGGTTCAGCGGGAGGCCTACGCGAGTCAATGTAAAAGCCAGATATGCATTCAGTCACCTCAAACGAAGTTAAAAATTGAAGTCGAATGCATGGCGCATCCCTCAGGGATTGATCAACGCCGAAAGCTTTATCCTTTTTTATCTCTCTAAAGGCTATAATCATTCAAAATTCATCAGAAGGCTAAATATTCGAGCGCGCCCCACAACCTCACGATTGTACCGCGTTCCAGTTGAAAAATCAAGATGGTACTGAGCAGGTTGAAACAGAATTCCCACAGGACCGCTTGTTTCGACACTCGTTTCAAACCCGAAATCCTTTCTCCTTTTACGATTATTCAGCATTGCGCAGTCAAATGCGGAAAAATTTGAATTAAAAGTCGTCCTTTATTGAAGCGTTATGGCACCGTTTTCCTCATTGAGGTGATTCGATAACAATGTTTCTTACTTTGTTGTGTGAATCACTAGGCATTTGATAGTGCAATGATTTTGTGTAGTCAGGTCGATTGAAGTGTCAACATCTTTGGCTATTGGATAAATCTTAGTCTTATTGGAAAAATATCAACACCAACAACATATGAAATAGGACATAAAAGAAATAGTTCCTTGATTTTCTTCTTAGAGCAGAACACGAGGTGTTACATTAAACTTTATTCGATGGCTGACGTTTCGGCAGTTCGCCTTCTTCAGAGCCGCTTTTTATATGTGTTCCACTGGATGATCCAAGTGGAGATCACCGGCAAGAGAGACACATAGGCATTACGAGCCTATGTGTCTCTCTTGCCGGTGATCTCCACTTGGATCATCCAGTGGAACACATATAAAAAGCGGCTCTGAAGAAGGCGAACTGCCGAAACGTCAGCCATCGAATAAAGTTTAATGTAACACCTCGTGTTCTGCTCTAAGAAGAAAATCAAGAATCATACTGAAGCATGCCGAGGTTAATAGACAGTCGGTCTTGGGAGAAATAGTTCCGTTAGAAAAGTGTGATGTACTAACCAGAGCTAGTCCACGCGTTCGTCGCCTTGGTTATCATGATCAGCAGTGTAATTCAGATACGGAGAATCGGCTTCGAACGCCTCGGTGTGCAATGGTGTCGCACTCACGAACACTTCCAATTCACAAATGGACAGTACAGCGTTAAGTCTTGAAAACGACTGAAAGAACAAAGACACATTTAAAGAGTGTTGCGAACCAGGAAAGACAGATACGACATTAACGTTTAGTTAAGTGGCACTTCAGCAACGACCGCATGATAAAGTTGAAAGTAAAAGCTGACAATAAACACTTTTTCTTCCTTAGTGTCATTATTTTGCATATTGGCACTAATTATGACAAAAATTTTAAGGGTATTGTTGCGATGAATTCTCTTTTCCATGACGCAAAAAGATTGTCATCAAACCATTGTTTATAGTCATTTCTCCTCGCTTACTTCCTTGGGCGAAAGCAAATTCCTATGAGTCGATAACAGATCGTTTTCACTGAGTTGAGACAAAAGTTCTGGTAAGCTTTTAAGAGCTTCATTTCTATGCACAAATTGACAACATAAACAACAATAACTGTTCATTAAAGCATAAACCACTATCGTCCACGACTTTCTGTCATTCTTCTTCTTCTTGGGTACGACGTCAAATTTGTGTAATTTGTTGCACGGTCCTCTGTGAAATACCAAGCTCTTCAGCGAAATCACAAGTGCTCGATTAAGGCTCAGCTTACAAAGCGGCTTGTAAATCCATACAGCCGAGACAGACGGCCGGCCAGAATTAAGCATGTTTTCGAGGTCGAAAATACTATCATTGAATTTTTTAAGCCATTTCCCCACAACCGATTTTGCCTCCGTATTTGCACCTTCACCCTCAGATCTTGTCCACGGTTCATGGAATCGCTGAACTCTTTCTCTGATGATATCAGGTCAACACAAGCAAATCACAGTATTCAATAAGCATTTTGGAGCCGAAATTGATGAAGATTGATTATGTATAAAACTGTTAATAAAACGGCGCAAAGTTGTCAAGAAATGAAGCTATCAAAATTTTTCGGAACTTCCTGCTCAACATAACATTAGTCACGTCTAGTAAAAGTAAAACCTCTCTGTGCTTATGTTTTTCGTCGAATGCATTCATTACATAGCAGGAACGCGATTAATATCCAGAAAATTTGTGGAAGTGAAAACTGCGGAGAAGAACTTTTTCGAGATGTTTCAGATCTTGTTTCCGCTAGCCGCATTATAAATTAGATGTACACTTGTTAGCCTTGATTTGACCCCACTGATTTTTAACTTCTTCAATATAAGGAGTTCATACACCAACTTGAAACCACTATCAGATCAGTCGAGTGATGAGACTGCATTTAAAAATTGTGGTTGCTACTTGTGCAAGCAGTTCTGCCACAAACTAATCTTGGTAATGCACCAACAGTTGAAATTCTGTTCATCAATGCAAAATGAAGCTGTGTATCTTCTGGCTCTCCCAGAGCAATTCAGCGAACTAAACGCGCGCCAAACACCAATTTTTACACTAGGCAGCTTTTAAGGTATTTCTATTGGGTTTCGGGGTTGTGCCTAGAATGTAACTGAATTATTTTGCACTATTACGGCTGCTATCAAAAGCAGTAGCTGGCTGATTAAAGTTCTCTTGAAAACATAAAACATAAAATTGAAAAAATGATCAGAGTCGGAGATTATTTTGGTTGCTGTCTAATAGAATCTGGATACCCGGCTAGCCTTAACACTGCTGGGAAAGTGATCTTCGCGTTTATTCAAATCTCCCATTATTATCGAGTTTTTTTTCTTGAACTTTCTGGAAAATGTGGGATCAGTGAAGTATATGGCTTCTCAGAGCAAATACTGTATTACAGCCATTTCGACCACGATACCGTCTGCCAAGTCTTTTACCCTGTCGTCAACTGAAAATCAAAATAATGAAACGGCGACTTCAAAATCTGAGGGAGATAAGAAAATGCAATGAATAGAGTGTGTCCAACTTCCGCAATCATTCATTCCCATAACATTGAACATTTCTTCTTTTGCACTAAAACGACTAATTGTTAATTTACGCTTAGAATATGTGAAAACTGCATCAAACGTACGCAAATAAATTTGAAATGGGGTGCACTCACAACACTCTTCTGAATCTGTTCAATTTTCCTTTGTTTTTTCTTGATGTTTTTAAGATGCGAATGCAATAAAACATACCTTTGTGATTGGATTGAGGCCAAAATTCTTGAAAGCCAGCATCGACAATAATTCATGTGGCACTTTTGAAAGATGAAAATTGATTTTGTTGATAATGCTGATAAGTAAATTCGATTTACCAGTGTAACAGACTAAGCAGATTGGTCACGATAAATGTTTCACACAGCGCGAAACATTTATCTTGACAAATTTGTATAGTCTGTTTCTGACTTATCAGTCAAAAAAAATTCATGTAGCGAGACTAAATCATCACAGACATCGGATTTGAAACTTTATGAACTTCGGCCATCCAAGACAGCAAGCGGCCAGGCGCTTTTAATTATTCTTGGATGGTTTGGTGATTAAGACAATCACGATATGAACTATTAGCATGGGAAGACGACGCCTTGTTTTATTTCTATAACCTTCAAGAATAAAAACAAGAAAACTCTTTCACATGTTCACCGCGTCAACTAGGACTCGCAGTATGTCATCACTCATGCCACGTAGTTCCTACATCTTCGAGTGAGCTTGAACTTGATTAGGAAAAGAATATGATGGTAGAGTGTCCCACGTCACCCATAGATGACAAGTCCTGAATTACTGGTTCAAGCTACATCAATATTCGAAAATAAGCCATGGATCTTATCATTCAAAAACATGAAGGTTAATTCAAGCATCCAAACAATAGCGGCTGAAGCGGAATCGATAAAACTTCTTTTGGAGATTTGATCGCTTAATGGGAGAAACCGGGGAAAGTAGTATTGGAATTCTGCAACCTCTGATAGTGCTTGTTATAATTTCAAACTACATTTTCCGAGGAATGTAATGTTTCACTTTCTCACATTGAGAATGAGGAGCGGGTTCCTATAATTCACTTCACCGTGCTCGATCCGCAAATTTATTAATATATCAACATTAATGAAATAATTTTTTCTTGATTTATCAGATTGCCGTATAGAAATATAGCTTGAAGAACTGTAGCTTGAAGTATTTGTGTGCAACATGCAGAAGATAGTAAACCTAAAAGGGATCCTCAAACCACGTCAGTAGAACTGTTTGCTTTTTTGTGCACTTATCATATCTTTGAAAAAGCACAACTCAAATTGATAAATATCCACTTCATCATTTTCAAATGATGAAGGACGGATTCGATCTGTGATACTTTAAAGTAAATAAACCGTTTTTGACTTTGATTGTAACAAGCTAACGGGCTGTTGTCCATTCTATTATGATTGATTTTCAGAAGCATGTTTTCGTCTCTCTTCTCTTAACTTGGTGGCGTCACTTAAAATTTATATTCAGCGTTATGCGAAATGATATTTAAAACCGCTGTCAGGAACAAAATGGCAGTGGCGAAAATTTTTCTTAGACGTTCACAACTGTTTCTGCTAAACTCTTTCTAACTAACTTCATTCAGAAGTGATTAACATTGCAGAACTTTAACTTGCATATGAGTTGCACAAGAACTCCAGTGGGGCTGACTCTTCTGATATATCTTCTCTTCATTGTGTCACCAGCGTTGGGATGTGGAATAATGCCACCCGGTCAAGGTATTGAGTAAAGGATTTGTTACTTTCTCAGGGAATTTCTTTTTATTTATAAGTGGATGAATACTCTGCAAAAAGAACAGTATTGTGCTTAAAAATGTCTTACGTGAATGGGTTATCCTTGCAGTTTACGCGCCCTATGAATTTGGAGGTATGATGCCCGTCTTTCTCGGTAGTATCACACTGAAGACCTTGAACGCTCTCAAATTACCATCCCCAGAGAGATTGTCAGGCGATAGAAATTTTTATGAATAATGTCTTTTCTTCACTAATGTTTAAAATTCATTGTACCATTCCTACAAAACGAAATATTTCCTCCGTAAATCTCCGTACACCAAATACACTGTGAAAGCAATTTAGAAGCCCAATGTTTTCTCCCCTGTAAGTGATATCATCAGTCTCTTGCCAGATATAAGTGGAGGACACTTTTCGACTATTCTGCGAAAGTTATAGAAGAAAGTGAAAAGGGTGTCGTAAGCACCTCTAAAAGTATTTTTCTATTCTTGTTATAGATGGTAACATATCAGCATCAGCTGAGATCCCCGGATAACGCAAACGTTTTTGCACATCACTCTACATCATTGGGTTTATTTAAACATCATAACACCGCAATCGGAGGTCAGATAAAGATGGTGTAACATATCAGTTTCAATATCATGGTAGTACCTATATGTTAGTGGTCACCCCTGCACAACATGACTATCAAGAATTCAAGTAATCGCACGCAGGAGTCTAAACAATATTGATGATCTCTATTTTATAGCCAGGAGAATAACCTTCAACGTCACTGGATTTAACCTGCCTGTTAACATGGTGTGGACTACACCAACTGAAGCAGTTAAAGTCTCAGGGATTCTAGGAAGCGCCATAGAGGTTCAATCATTCGTGCAACGTGTGACGATGCAAGCTGTGAGTTTTATATGAAAGAAAGTTAGGTTGCTATTGCGACAGTGCCTTCGCGTTTCTGACAGATCTAGTAATAAAGTCTGAATCGTCAACCTACCGAGTTTTTTCAGGTAATCGATGTATTAGAAGAACAAGGTCGTCGTGCAGGCCTTTTTCCTGCTGTGATTTCGGCTATTCTAGACCAGCTTAGAGTGGAAACCAATTACAATCCACTCAAATGCGAGGAAGTACATGTCAATCCAGGCCAACAAACTATGGGTTCGTGTTCAATGCTGTTTCTCAACTCCATTCTATTGAACAATTAGCGCATCAGACATTCGACGACTAGTTATAAGTAATCAAGCATTTACGAAGGTCAAAATGATTACAATTTGTTTTTCATTTTCAATTAATGAGTACAGGTACTAATTTAGTAAATAAAACACCCATAGGGGCTTTTTCCGGTAAGTCGCAGAGAGCACATAACAAGTTCATAAGGGCAGGTAGGCGGATCAAGCGACTACCCAAGCGAGCACTTTCCTCCCAAAAAATGACTGCATATTGAGAGAGATGAGCTTCCTGTTTCCGCTGAGCCAAATGTTGAGTAAAAGCTAGCAGAAAAAGTTAGGAAGTAGGTCATAAGTTGCTCTTTATGAATAGGCTCCTCTCTTTTCTTCAGAAATATTGGCAAAGTACCCCTTGAGTTTTATATTTACATCTTAACATATTGAGTGTTATAGGAAAAAATCACCGTCGAATTTGAAAATGAATTCTTGTATAACGTTTAAACCTCTGAGATGTTTATTTGAAACACTATACCACTGCTTAGAACAGTGAAAATAGAAAGTTAACAGATATCATCCTCTGAGTATTCAGTCCTTTACATTCAAGCTTAGTAAACTCTACGTCGTCCAAGAATTGGACTCATTTTCCTGAACGCTAAGGAGATGTAGTTACAGCAGCATTGGAAAGGAGGAGTACTGAGAGACACTTGAATTCTCAAACTCATTCGAGGGCTGCCTACATTGCAGCAGACTACGGTGATGATTTGTACTTATACCGTGCGTTCCCTTGCATGCAAATCCTGTGCAGAGGACCTGATATGGATGGAAAAAGGCAAGGACATTAACGTGCGCCGTCATCGGCCTGTTTAAGACGAGGAGAAAGGAATAGCAAGAAAAGTCGGAGGAAGGCGTTTTCTTCAATACGAGTTTGGCCGGAAACGTCGATTCATTCGAACGGCTTATAACTCGAATAGCATTCCGACAGTTAGGGGTATGAGGGTAATTCAAGTTTCCACCATTTTCATCGTCTGCACACTCAACGACACCAAGTTGTCGCGAAGACATCGAAGCGCTCTATATGCTTACAAAAGTTCTTCAAGGAAGACCATACATTCTTCAAGGGTGTTTTTCGAAACTCTCATGCAAAAATCGTAATTAGAGGTGCGTCAGAAGTGCGTCGACTTGAGATCCATGGATAAAAATGAAATAATCAAGCAAGTGTCTGCCTTAATCTATCACTGCAGCTTCATCTATCAGCAATCCGTCTCACTGAACGTTTTTGATCTTTGAAGGCTTAAAAACAGTCGATGAGATGGATTCTACACATTCACTGCCAGCCGTAATCCATTGACTGAAAAAATGGTGATAACACATTTATAATCATGTGTTCTCACCATAAACAACCCCGCTCCATCCCTATGAAGTAGGGTTTGGTGCGGTGTGTGGACCACTGATGAAGAAGGCGGCACTTCCGAAACGGATGTGTGGCTCTGACCAATCTACCTCGATAAGGCTCTAAACATTCTAACAGAGTTTCGCTTCGAGTGTTTTGCGAAGACGCCGCTCGAATTTCACTATGTCTGATGATCGTTTTTTCGAGCCATTCATATGGCTTTTATAGGGCAAATTATAGAGTCCGATATCCGGATTTCGGCCTTGACAGCCTCGTCAGTCGGGCAGTTCTATAGAAGACCACGTGCGTGGCTCAAAAAATGTTTATCAAGCGTATTCTCACAGACTATTTTAATCATCCATTAGTTGTTTATGTAGTCCACCTCGTAGTTTTTTTTTGCTATACTGATTTCAACACTTCTAGCATTCATCCGTTTTTTGTCTTCTTTGTGAAATCGTAGAATACTGGTTGAGCACATCTCCCAGCAATCTCGAAAATAGTCTGACTGTGGCGTTTCATAGGGCGTTCGTTGCTGACTTTCGGAGAGTGTTGGAGGGTGAAGATCCAGTCCGCGCTATGAAGAGCGTCACAGCAACTTTGCCACGACTCCCTCCACTATAACGACTGAAACTGCAAATGGTTCCTCACAACTCCAGAAACTCCACTCTTAACTGCGGGCGTGGGCGTCCACTAATGGATCATACAGTAGCGAAACAAAGAATACTTACTTAGAATTTTTGCAAATTGTGCCGCACTAGACCTGTGAGCGCTCTCATAAAAATCTAAACAAGGCTTTGACGAAGGCGTTGCCGCCGAAACGTTGGCCACTGAGTTATGAGAAAAGGGAAATACCAACCTCGCACAAGCTTTCAAATAAAGAAAAGAATGTCAAATCATATACTTCCATCCACCCCAACGTCATGCGAGTAATAGAGAAAGATAACTTTTAGCACTCTATCATCGTCTTCATAGTTTTTTTACTATGGGGATCCCAGCACTTCTAACATTCAACCGTGTTTCGTCTCTTTTTTGAACGTCGTAGAATACTAGTTGAGTGAATCTTCTTGAAATTTCGAGGATAGCCTGGCCGAAGCGTTTCATGGGATGTTCTCTATGGACTCCCGAAAACATTGAAGGATGGTGAAAGGTGAAGTTTTGTCCCACACCTGGCGCGACGAGCATCATTATCACTAGGCCACGGCGCACCAGAGTAGGAAACTATAAAAATAAAGTTTTATCTCCAGAAATCTACCAATAAACACCAAAATTTTAGACAGAACTATTCAAAATTGCTTAACAACACTATTCAGAGTATGCGCCATCAGCCTAACACATTTCTGCCATCTTTGAGGCAACAATAGTACCGCGTTCATAGAACTCGTCATCCCTAATTCAAAGAGAGTTGTCAAACCTGGACGCAAATGATTTCTGTCAAAACTTCTTGCTCATGAAGTGTTCAGCGACCAGAAGAGATGACAGTCAGGATGATCAAGTAGCTCCCAGCCCATTAGGTCAACTTCTTTTTCGATCAATCAATGCAGCCTTGCGTTGTCTTGAAGCAGGATGAGATTGCGGCGAAATCGACGTGATATGGCCCGATTGCAGCAGTCGTGGGCACAAATCCGTAAGCCTTCGAACGTGATGTGCTCAAAAGCTGTGTGTGCATCGAGTTCCAATTCGCACTCGTGAAGCAGCAAACTGAGATAAAGACTTCCTTGAGCGGCCATGATGCGGCAAGTATGAACAAATTTGGTGCCAGAAGAAAGCTCAGGAAATTCTGCACAAAGCGATATTGATTTGTTGCGTGAGAGATGACAGAATAATGTTCAGGCTAATGACGCATACTTTGAATATTGTTGCTAAGCAATTACAATTACTTTCGGTTAATAAATTTGGGTGTATTCTTTAATGCTAATACTTGCGAGAAGACTTGATATAACACGGAGGACCAGTCAAGCAAGATGAAGGTGGACCAAATTCAAAAACGTTTGTGGAAGGATCAATTACGAAATAAGTTTTATGGAAACAGTATTTGTAAGAAACGCATTGGCATTGAATGCGCTAATCACGGAAACGATATGAACATCTCCGATTGCTTCACTTATGTCTATATGGATCATGACGTCAATGTCGAATTTTCAAGACAAACGCTCAACAGGTGGACCACCGAGTTAATGGTCTGATATATTGACAAAAGCATAGAAAAAAGATATTGAGGTACAACAATTTTCTGTGACTAAGAAGAGCTGCTGCTCAACTCTTGCGTTGCGATATGGAAAATGGAAGGTTCACTGCTGTCCATACGAGTAACTCGAATAGCCAAAAAGTGATATAGGTTATGTTAAATTGACATTGAAGCGCACTGAGGTCCCACGGATTGTACTACGTCATTCTAGATCTGATCATTGCGAGCTGATCAGACTGCCAGTGGCTATATTTTGGAGGACATCACTCATCGCTCCAAGAATGATTCCGATATAATTTACGACGTTTCGTTGGTGCAAAAATAACTGCGATTGTAGACCGATGAAACGGCATTTACTTTCGCATTTCGCGTCAAATGGTGAACGATCGTAGATCGGTCAACGCTGAATTCTTCTGCAACATCTTATGTAGTTTTGTGAAGATTAGCTACAATGATTGCTGTCAATAGGTTCTTTTCTCGACTTTCCTCATCGAAGACTCTCGTCTCCTTAATCTTCTTAAAGCATCACTGCATTGTACGTTCTCTAACAGTTCCTGAACGGCTGGTTTGTTCATTTTGCGAGTTGCCTCTGCTGCTTGCAAATCATTATGAATTCGAAGAAGAAGATCTGTATTTTGCCCTAACACCTTTTCCATTGACTAAAATAAATATGGAATCAAAGTAATATGTCATTAGTCACTGAACATGAGGCGAGAAATGCGCATTGGAACAATGTTATTAGGTGGCTTCATAGGTTTTTGCATCAAAGCACTATTCATCGGAGTTATTGAAAAGAAGTAATTGTTGCACGAGCAATTTTCAAGTGTGCACTTTCTTGCAAACATTTTGATATGCAATTTGCTTATCCTTGCTTTAAGGAGGAGCTGTCTTGGGAACATATTCTCTTGCTAATCATGCACATTTGACGTGTAGGGAAAAACCCTACTGAAGAGGGGCGCAAGAATAGTGGAGTTTGTGGCAATGATACGGTTGCAGAAAAGACGGTTTTGAAGTGGTTCACGCAGTCCAAAGCTGAAAAGAACACTTGGAGGATCAGTCACGCTCTGGTCGTTCACAGGAAGCTCTATCAATTTTGCACGCAGCTTGATTAGCATTTTCGCCTACGTGCCATTTCTACGAAAATTAAGCGGATTCTTTCGCAAGACAACTCCATCTTGAAGGAAGTTTCGAAGGGTTTGATAACAAAGTGTCCGCAAGAAAAATGCGTAGTTGAACCATACCAAAATCATGCAATTTTAGTTGTTTTGGCTAATAAATTTCGTGTTCTCTCTCAGGCTATTGTTTTGCCTAGTTTCTATTTAGAATTGGAGTTCGATAAATGAGGTCGCTCCATAAGTCTAGGTATTATAGCAATAAGACCAAATCCATGAAAGCTGTAGCTGAAAATTGCATGATTTTCGCAATGTTCAGTTGCGCATTTTCTTGGAAACATATTGCTATACAACCTGCCTACACTTGTTTTAAATGGAGCTGTCGTGGAAGCAAATTCACTTGCTACTCACATACGAATTGTGCGTAGGGAAAAGTGCTAGTGGCACTGTGCGCAAAATTATTTTCTGTGGTGTTCGTCCGCGACTGGTCCTCCAGTTCTTCTTTCCAGGTTTCAACTTCGCGGAACCACTTCCTAGCCGTCCTTTTTGTAACTGTATCATCGTTCCAAGCTCCATTAATCTTGTGCTCCTCTTCATTAACCTTTTCCCCTACGCGCCATTCGTGCATAAGTAGCAAGCGAATTTGATTCCACGACAGCTCCATCTTGAAGCAAGTATAGGAAAGTTGTATATTAGAATGATTGAGTGAAAATGCGCAATTGAACAATTACAAAATCATGCAGCTTTGATTAATTTTGTTTAAGGATTTTGTTGTTTATTGCTCTGTTGCTCAGACTATGGAACGATCAATAAATCCACGATCTTTATTGAGCCTTTGACATGTTCGAAGTATAACAGTGGCTGTAATTTCAAACTCTGAAAGGCTTAGTAGACGCTGTGAATGTACACTGTTCCATGACGAGGCATTTGAAAAATCAGTAGAGTGAAGGAAATGTTATACTCTCGAGGATTGGCTGAGCATACTGTTTTGAGGAATGCTCGACAAGAAACAGGACACTCAGTGCTGTCGTTCGACGAGGACGAGAATAATTCTAGAAGTTGATTGTAGCAGTGAGAGAGAAGCGATTGACAAGACTCAGTGTAGCCCTCTTAAGGATAAGGCTCGACTTCACATTGCAAAAACTATTT
Organism: Parelaphostrongylus tenuis; assembly: GCA_019055375.1. NCBI lineage: Eukaryota > Metazoa > Nematoda > Chromadorea > Rhabditida > Metastrongylidae > Parelaphostrongylus > Parelaphostrongylus tenuis. Next base: position 100,534 of record JAHQIW010002647.1, read on the forward strand.
GCCGCACTTTGAAAAAGCTGGGCCGTGCTGGTACCACATCCACCGTACAGCCATGATATCGTTTCATCAAATTATCGTCTTTTTCGCGCCGTGGGGCGACATTTGAGCGGAAAAATGAAACGTGATCCCATCATATTTTTGATTGCCAAAACGTACATATAGATTTGTGCCGATCTTTTCTTGTTCAGCTAGTGGGCATGATGGGCTTGAGAAAACAACGCACAACAAAGGAATCATAGGCGTATCAACAGTAATGAAGGCGCTTTGTCACAAACCCAGAGAAAGGCAACACGATTTTACTGACGGTTTAGGTTTTCTGCAGTTGTACACCGGAATGCACTCTTCAGTACTTTCGAATTCAATTTATTGAAAAATAATTGATACCACATGACTTTATCGCATTCTGTGGTGGAAGAAAACTAAAAGACAAATTTCCAGAAATGCATGCATATAGTCAATCCACCTAATGGTTCACCATTGCTCATTGCTTTGATGGGAAAGAGCTAAGAATAAAAATGTTGTTGTAGGCAAGAATGGAGCGTGCTATATCGTTGGTAATACAGTGAGCAGTATATGCAGGATGACGCCGGGTGAGTGCATGTACATGAACTTTATGGGTGTCGTGCCCGTACCAGAAACACATCGGACTATTTCTGGAACAGTCTCGGTATGTCTGCTTATTTGTTGCAAAAGCAATGTTACTATGAACAAGAACACTGTTCAGACCACCAATATGATCATGGCAAATTGGTCGACTCAAATGTGGCAAAGTGTGATGAACCGAGTGGCTAGATCTCTATCAGCACAGCCACTTGGCTCAAACTTCAACGGAGCTTATATCACCGTCGGAAGTTGAAGAAGGGTTTACGTCAATTACGTCAATTACGTCAATGTGAAGTAAAGTAATCGTTAATGCTAGATATGGTACAATTTCGCCTATCAATTACTGTTGAAGATTTGCAGAACAGTCCTTTCCTATCAGGCTTCTGTACGCAGAATTCGCACATTTGACGACTGCCTTTCTTACGACTGTCTACAGGCAGCCAAAACACGCTGACAAGTATCATCCATCTCATCAACTTCTTTAAAACCTCACTGTAAACAATTAATATAGTCTGTCAAAATGTTTAAGACCTACCGAGATTGGTACGTCAGTGGCTTACGTACGTTAAATCAAGGTTTGAAAAAATTTGGTAAAATGGATGTCTACATATTCACTACTAGCCATGATACATCGAATTAAAAAAATGGTGATAGCATAACACGACATCACGTGCTATCGCCTTGCGTAATACATGAGCTTTAGGAAAGAGTTTCGGTAATCTGAGGCCCAAGTTATCTAAGGCTGCGAGCTTTGCGCGTATCTAAGCATCTCTGTGGCTATTTCAAAGATATGTAGTAGTATATATGAGCAAATTGATAGAGAAAATTTTTCAAGACTCGCCCACTTTCCAATTCCACGAATAACGGTGAAATTTACATGTATAATCACTAGTTTTCCCTCTCAAGCTCTTTACATCTGTGCGCTTCATTCACCAACTTGAAACCTATAACAGGCTAACGATAGAGTGATGCAACTGACCGTGAAAGACATATACGGTTTCAAGAAGTAATGCTGAGAACTAATTTTAAAAACAAGTTAGTGGTCCTGAAACTGTAACACGCGCAACTGCTAGCACGTGCAGCGGTCACACACCGGCCTGTAAGGCCGAAATTTGATACTGATTTTCTACTTTATTGCCCTTTGGATTCCCATTCCATGAGATGAATGGCTTGACAGTCACAGTTTTGTACAATACTGTGCCGCAGGAGTTCTCTGTAGAATTATAAAGTTAGATGATCTAGGACCCAATCTGATATATGATGCACAGCACTTTCAGAAAGAATAATCACGTTGACGACTTGAGATTTGTTATGTTAAGGGTGAAATGATATCTGCCAATATCGCTTTTTTCACTATTACCTTCGTACTCTTGTTTTATTTTAGATATCTGTCTATTGTGAGCGCATGTGGCGCAGTGGCTAGAGGTGCTCTGCATCGAACACGAGGTCAATGGTCCGATCTCGAGCTCATCAACCCGTCCATTCCTCCTGGGTCGGTACTCAGACTTGACTGGGAAGATAAGCAGCACTTACGCAGTACAGCCGGAGGCTACCGCGAGTGCATTTAAACACTTTAAGCAAAGTTAAAAATTGAAGACGAATGCATGAGCATTCCTCAGGGATTTATCACGGCCGAAAGTTCTATCTTTTATCCATTTATCTATCTACTTCAATTCGGTCATTGCCCTAAAGTGTTGTAGCATAGTAACTATTCCCGAATAGTCACTATTTCCTTATTATTCCGTATTTCCTGCGTTAACCCTCACCTGTGGTTGTTGTTATTCTAATTGGACCTTCTTACATATTCAATTTTGAAATTTCTCATGAAGTTATACTGTAAGTCAATTCCTAGACACGATAACATCGCTTTCCAGTAAACAACGTAGGAACTCCTCTGTTGCAATTCCATCAAAGTGTCGGTTTTGTAGTCTTTGATATTTCTTTCCATGGGTTGTTTACCAGTAGACCTTTATGCTCACATTTGTTATCGACGATATGGCTTCCGTTTTCCATTAACGAGACTTCGTCATCGGTCCGTACATAAGTAAGTCAAGGGTTCAGACGACGCTGATTTCCTTTGGACAGAGACCCGCTGACGTTCGTCTCTGGGCAATGGCCCGCTAATTTCGTGTAGGCTAATTCCGTGTCGTCCAGTATTCTAGTTAAATGCACAACTTCGTATCAACTCGCTCAACCATATATCGCTAGCTTGCTTATACTGCATTGTCACTATTGCTATAAACGGTTAGAATCTAAGCGTCAGTTACTTCGTAAAAGTCCCGTATGGCAAAACTCGTGGAAGTCGAGCATTCTACTTCGAGTTAGTAACTTTTCGGTGCTAAAGATTAGCCCGAAGTTATCTATCAAACAAGCAATACATCGGTGCATTGGCCGGAAATCGAAAAGTTTCCCGCGTGGCAGGCAATCATTATAACAATGAACCACCAAGCATACTCGAAATAGAATATAATTCGATTTACTTGGCTGATGCTAAGTGTTACAAAAGCGATGCCATCAACATATAATTGCCGATCCATCGATCACGATCCATGCTCTATTCTAAAGCTCACTTGACAGTGTGGAAGTGGCTTTAGCCTTAACCTTTAGTCCTAATAATATTTAGCGAAATAATATCGTGTTGTCAGCCCCTCTTCTTACGCCAATATCTTTATAGAGTAGAGATGGTTTGGGTTGCAAAATCATTATATAGCTCACGAATATTTTTGCGTCCTCATTGGCTAGGAACTGGCTATCTGAAGTTTCAATTATTGATTTTGTCTTAACCAAAACAAAGGCCATTTTCCTATCTTCAGCAGTAAAACAAGTAATCCCTTGTACTCTGATTAAGCCTCAATGAATCTTGCTATCGGGTAGATGCAGTCTATAAATTGGTCTTTTCAAAATCTTATCTGTTCGCATAGAGATCATTTGTCCAGTGCTCTGTCAGTCCCGTTTAGGATGACATGAGTGAAGTATTTACAGACGACAGGCAACAAGCAGATTGGGCGATTGTTGTCGATGTGATGAAGGACCTCTTTCTTGAACAATAACTCGGTCATGTTGGTCCTTCATTTATTAGGAACTTTTCATTTTGATAACTAACGTGTGAAGAGCAGAGTCAGAGTGCTGATGAAAATCACCGAAAGTTGACCTAATATTCAGGACTTAAGTTGTCTAGATAGGATGCTCTTTTTTTTCAAAGACAAAGTTACACATCGGATTTTGGAAGGGATACTGCTGAAACGATAGAACCATCCTCTTTCGATTCATATGATGGTAAGAAGGCGTTGCAATTAAAGAAGCCCGGGAATAATCGCGAGTGATTTTCTCTATTGCCAGTAACTGGTGAAGCCTCGGAGAGCTTTCTCAGGGATTCTTCCAGCTTCACAGCTTTTCTATTACTTCTGCTGTTTTTTTTTTGAGACCTTCTTTTACCACTTTCCGCACCCTTTTTTAAGTTTCAACATAAGTTGCTAGTTGCATATAGCTCGTGCAATTTACCGTTGACGTATTCGAGTACACTCGGGCATTCATAGAAAAACGTCTTTTGGTGAATTTCGGACTCCCCTTCAATAGCGCTTGCGTGAAAATGCTGCATATCGGATCTGGAAGAGGTACCGTTGAATGGATGAGATCGCTTTTTGGCAATTACATTATCCTTAAGCTGTTGGTGACATTGCTCTTGTAAGTAAGCAAACACATTGAGTGATATCCTATTTCGAGAACGCTGTGGAAAGACTAATAATGACCAGATCTCACAAAAAGTATGTTCATGAGGAATGAACTGTTTTTGATGACTCATTTAAGCTCAACGGAATGAATATTGTTGTAATCATATTTCTTATTGATTAAACCAATAGCACAAAGTTGTTAGCAAAAATTTTTATCTGATGACGTTTTGATGTCTTCGCCTTCTTTAGAGGCGTAATTTGAGTCAATTGTTAACATTGCACTTGGGCATCGGCATGGACATAAATGTCTATAGGTCAAAGATATCTAAGCAGATCAAAATTATCCTGAAAACTTCCTGCGAAAACAACTTTCGCACATAACTAAATTAAATTGTTAGGTCTTCTCAAAAGTTATGGCACTAGAGCAATAAGCACCAAACTCATTAACAAGAAGTAATCAAAACTGCACATCGCACAAAAAGTGCTCCGGTCATGTTCGTGTTGCTTCTCTGGCCAACGTCATCACCATCGAAGAAAGTGGATTTTCTTCAAGAATCAACCGTCGCAAACCAGTGGTTGTCATGAGGCAAACGAGAAGCTCCGACTTCGCATCCAAATCGATTCGGTTATGTTCACCAGCTTTTGGTACCGGGCTGGGCCCATCCAAGGGGACTTCCTGCTAGCTGTAGAGACGATCAACGCCAAGCGCTTTGCGAGCACCTAGATCGCGCAGTCGGGCCCTGTCACGGCGACGTTGTCGTAATCTTATCCTGCTTTGAGACAAAAGAAGGCTGCATTTCGCCAAATTGGCAAAGAGGAAGTTGACCTAACTGCGCTGGGAGTTGCTGATTCATCTGCTGTTCAATCCTGACTTGTTGTCGTCTGATTATCACCTCTTCCGGTCGCTAGAGCACTCTCTGAGCAGAAAGAAGTTTTGAGACATAAATTATTTGTGTCGATGACTGACAACTTTTCCAAAGAATCCAAATTTGAATCCAAAGATGACGACTTTTATGAGCGCTGTATTGATCTATTGCCTAAGAGACACAGAAAATTTAATCAATTTGATGGCGCATCCTTTGAATTGTGTTGTTAAGCAATTTCAATTACTCTGATTATAAAATTTGGTCTTACTATAGTGCCAAGAACTTAGTGGAGACTTAATCTTACAATGTAAACCTCTTGATAGTAGTTCCTCCTATTCAACATCCCGGCCAGCCATCACCAGATGATTATGGAAGAAATATGCCGAACAAATTTCTTGTATCACGTTTTCTTCTAGACCTTTGCTGTATCCACACATAACTGAATCTGTGTAATAATTGTATTTTGCATTATTCATTGAATAAAATCCAAATTGAATAAAATCGAAGAAGGGCAACTATTGTTGTTACCTGCTCTATGGCGCTATGTCTCTTCGCCTCTGCGTTTTCGATGGCTTCATCAGCAGCTGCCTTTACTTTACTATTTCTAAAAGCACTAACAAGATAAATCAAAAGAAAGTTCCTTCATACATTTCCAGCACCGAATGCCGTACCTTGAAAACCTCACATGAATTTTTGAAAGTAGCCGTACGAAGATCAACCGGGATGTTTTGTCTGGAAGCCATTCAAGCACAAAAGTCACATGAATACTGAATTGATATGCTCACAAATTTGATTTTACATCGCTTAAACGCGCTAAGATTCTATCACGCTTAAGGTATAAGCTTACAATAGATCAGGAAAGTACATTATCAACTGCTGATAGACTTGTTAACAAACGATTTCTATAGTGTAGGGAGAGAGGAGGAAAAAAAATTAAGACATTAGGAAGCTAGCAAGATGTTGAGGAATTAAACAAAGCTGCATGGAAAAAATGTAAGTTATTTTAGACTTAGTTAGCTGTGCAAAAATTATTTTGAATCGGTTTACCCGCTTCATAACGGCAGGTATTTTCGGAAGGCGCGTGGTTTAGAAGGTGTAAAGGAGCTGCTGGTGAGAAATATCATCAAATTTCAAACGGCTGAAACATAGTACTAATCTTTTATATATACATTTAATCTGTACTGCGAACAGATATTCAAGCATGTGGGAAATCACTTGCCTTCGTCGGGGCAAGCACTAGTTTTCATGGACGGCCTGAATAGCGCAGTCACGTGTGTATCGCTTTCGCTACATGTCCAGTTGAAAAGGTTGAACTGATACTCTCCATGACATTTGAAATACCGAGAACTTTATAATCAAGAAAGAAAATCTTTACTTGGCGATGTTCATATATACAGTTTGTTACTTAGCTAATGACCCGATAATAGTGATTAGTGGTTTTTCCTAAAATTGGGCGACAGATGGAGAAATGATCTTTTTCGCTCGGGCAAGAATTTTTATAAGAGTATGGTAATCATTTGAAAGCTTTCTTCTGTGACTATTGTGCCGCCATAATTCTCCCTCCTCGTACGTGTACCTTGGGTCGTTCACTGAATATGGAAAACAACATAAACGAGGAACTTGACAAAAGAAGGAAAGCGGCATGGGCCGCATTTGGGCCTTTTAAAGAAACCACTAACAAGATAACGGAGCTCAAATTGCGCAAAAAACCTATTCTATTCCAAAGTCCTCACACCGCTCTGTTAAGCAGCGGAGGCGTGGACTGATACTTTGACCACGTCAAGACTACCGTGAACAACTCACAGAGCTCTTGAACGATGTCGTCTGAAAATCAGTTGGCACTCACATCACCTAGACTGCTTGCGCAGCTCAGATCTTAGAAATTTATCTCACCTTCGTGATCCAGAACAATTCACACTGATAGCGAAGCACAGATGGGACGGTCATGTGGTAAGCATATTGACGAGGCGAACTGTAGAGTGGACGCCACGGGAATTTACTCGCTCACCAGGACGACCACCTACACGTTGGGCGGATGTTTCCGTAAGATGAATTAATCAGCTGTATTCATATCCGTATTCACATCAGCTGTATTCGTACCTGCCGATATTCTACAAGTCAAGGTATGAAACTCGCACCAGTGGCCATGCGAAACCACCGCCACGGACGATATTCGCGAGAAGACAAGACGAATGGACGATGTGCTGGGGTTAGCACAATTCGTGAAGGCGGACCGTCTAAGTATCCACGTAGCAAGCCAGTTTTGGCACTATAGCAGGAAACACAAAATTTACTGAACAAAATAGCTTAAATTGCATAGTTTCGGTATCATTCAATCGCGCATTTTCTTGCTAACATTTTGGTATATGACTTACCTATACCTGCTCCAAAATGCAGGTGTCTTAGAGAATGAATCTGTGTAAACAAAGCAGTAAAGTAATTAAAAAGGAATGATTCTGATATCGTTAAATTGCGCATTATTTTGCAAACATTCTGGCTTTCAAACTGTCTACAATTGCTTCAACATGAAACTGCCGTGGGAAGAAATTTGCTTATTACTCTTACCTGAGTGACGCGTAGGGAAAAGGCTACTGAAGCGGCGCGCAAGATCAGTGAAGCTTGGGGCGACGATGTGATTGCAGAAAGACAGCTAGGAAGTGACTTGATAGGTTCAAAACTGGAAAGATCAGTCTGAAAGATCAGTCGTTGGTCCGTCTAGAGAAGGCTCCACCAACCTTGGCGCGCCGTTTCACTAGCCTTTTCCCTACGCGCCATTCGGGCAAGAGTAATAAGCGAATTTCTTCGCACGATAGTTATATGTTGGAGCAATTATATTCACTTTATAAATCAGAAAGTTTGCAAGGAAATGCGCAATTTAACGATATCACAATCATTCTATTTTGATTACTTCTAATTAATAAATCTCATATTTATTGCTCTAGTGCTGAAATCCTGTGGAACGACCTAATATTTGAAGTTCGAAGAAACCCCGTGTTGTTGAACGATTGCCTACGCCAAACACATTTTAAATCATTTACACTAGCACATTAATGTATCATTGATGTATCAGCTAATTTAGGTATGCTCACATTGGCACAACATTTTTTTGTCCCGAACGTGTCCCTTGCTGATATTATTGCAGTGAAGCTAGTCAAACCGGACGTTTCGGAGCATTATAGCGAAAAAAATCGATGCAAGGCTAATATTTTCTACTTATTACTTATATTGCACAACCTTTTACCATATTTTAGTGCGCTGATCTTGACATTTCCTGCACTCGATTCGCTTACTCACATCATAATTCACGAAGCTCCTTGAACGTTTCTTCTTTCTTCGGCTGCTGCTTGAGGATTTCGTAATTTTCATGAATGACGGAGAATTTGGCCTCTTCACGACTGATTAACACTGCACGATCAAATATAAAACAGCTCAAGCTACCACGATGCCTTGAATCCTGCAGGTTTCCGTGTCAACGAATCAAAGTGATATTTACGTAAGGCGTCAAGCATCAACAGGATGTTAATTAGTTTGTGCACCCATTTCGTGACCCAGAGTTCTATCCTACTTTTTGATGGCGACGTGGTGCGATCTAAACGGCGTAATGCTCAGGTGCAAGAAGGAAATCGCACTTTAAGGTCATATGCCCAATGTCTCGGAATTCATTGTAGAACAACCAAATAGCCATGACTATCAGAAGAATGATGAGTGGGCGAGGTAGCTCTCGCCCTCATAGTTTAGGCAACGGTAATGCGCAATTAGGGTTTAAATTATGTTCTCTCAAGGTACTGGCTTTGCAATCAAAGTATATGGATTTTTAGGATGCGTTGAAGTTAATTTCATTACAATTATCTTCAATGGAAACTCTTCAGCAACATGATATATTTTTTAGGACGATGAACTGTTCTATCATATATGTCCACTATACAATTTTAACAAAATTCGCCTTGAAGTTCAAACCACGGGCCAGGTGATTTGAGGTGTATATTTTACTTCATTGGTAGTGCACACTGAGAAAAATTTTCAGCAATTGAGCCAGGTTCTGAAATTCCATCTACCCAGATATTGAATAATCACTATTTAGTCTGTGAAAAGCTCCTGTTTGATAAAAAGGCAAGGAAAACACGAGCAGATTCCACAAAGTACAACTTTATACCACTGATCATTAAAATCATCCAGCAATTCAAAATATGGGTATTTGTTGAACAGAGCTCATGTTTAATGATTCAATGACAGTTGCACAAAAAAATTAGGCATTCTCTCAGTGTTCTTCGTGAATCCTTTATAGATTTGCTTACTTCTGCGGCATGAAATCCCAGCTGTATGAAAGGCTTTGGATGCCGCAATTGATTCATTAGCAGCTCAAAAAAGAAGAAAACAGTTTGTGTAAAGAAATATTGTGTTTTAGGCTCAACGAGTCTTGATCATGCTAAGTAAATTTTGATGTGAATGTCCCTATCCATGACGCCTTTTTGCTCAGGACTTCAAAATTAGAGTTTTGTGAGATCACGAGACTTTATGAGAAGTAGCAGTGAGCAGAAAAATTTTGTGCAATGTTAGTTATGGCGTAGACAATCTTCTAAGAGCTCAGAGAGCACCACAAGGCTACTTCGCAGTTTGTCCGGCAATGAAACTCATGATACCTAAGGTAGCACGTGAATGAACTGAGTGCTAGAGCAATGATGTTTGAAGAAAAATAGAGGATATCATTCAAAAATACTGCAGATGTGCTATGAGCTAGCACTGTTACCAACTATGATGTTGCCTACGGCAATCTGGTAAAATTAGATGAAAATGTTTCAACATTGTCGGCAAGTCATTCGATTGGCCGGCCTTAACGAAGAAAATCAAACTTTATAAGCACGCATGCTTCCTCTTCGATGTAAAAACACAACACTGCTACCTTCAAATGTTATGATTCACCTCTGTAATAGGAAGCATCCGAAGTTGAAGGATCACATATTGCTTTTATCCAAATGCCCTGCTTTGCGTTTGTTCATTCAAAGGAAAGTATTGTCTACTCCGTTGCGGCTATCATTGCTCAATTAGATGAAGCAACTTAAATTGTTTGAATAGTGCGGCCAACAGTTTATTATCAACTGTTGATGTAGTTTGAAACAGCAATTAAAGGCGCAGTCACCTATGGGTGACAATGGGTTTTCTGTCATCACATTCTTCTACCACACAAATCTCAATACACTAGATAACGTAGGAAATTCCGTGGTATACGTGACGACACATTGCAAAATAGAGTTGATGAAGTAGACACAAAAGTAAGTGGTTTTGTTCTCTTCAGTGTTCTTAAAAGCTTCAAAAGACATTCAAAGATGTTCTATTTCACATGTTAGTAGATAATAGTCATTTTGACCATCAAACCACTCATGAGAGGCTTAGATTGTCTAGCAGCTTGCAATTTGGATGTCCGGAGGACGTGTAATTTTGTTCTCAATGTTGGCCTCGTTTATCTTTTCTAGAGTATTTTCTTTCTGGGTAAAACATTTGACCTGATATTTTCAGTTTGTTACATTGGCGTAGAATGACTTATCAGAGTCAATGAAATAATCGGCTCTAATTTTATACTCGAGTTAAGCAGCTGTACGAAAGATCAATCTTTTACTGGCACTTTGTGTGGAGAGTTTGCCTCAACGCATTTACGAGAGCATCCTTTATTGAGTTCATCCACAAAGATGAAGACTATAACAAGGGCAAACGTTGTAGACAATCGGCTAGAATAATCAGCTCCAAAGAAGTTGAAGATGTCGAAACGTTAACCAAATAATCTTTATATTAACTCAATGGATCCAGTCAACTCATGCAAGAAACGGCTATACGGTTTATTTACACAAACATTTGAACATAATTTGACTAATGATTCATTTCCACTTTGATATAGATCAAAACTATTGATTGAGCTGGAATGATCGTGAAAGTGAGATACATTTGCCTTTCTCAGACTTTGACAGCGCCGCTTCACCGCTTCCATTTTCGTTGACTGCACACGAAAAGACTTTTATGGTCGCCATCACAGAAAAGATGCTTCAATATAGGAATTCTTTCGAAAACGTTCCATGGAATGCTTCCTTGTTTGGCTTTTTTTGCCTGTCATTGATTGCAATCATTGAAAAACAAGGGATGCAGAGGTTTAAAATGCATTCTGTTCATTGTTTCCACATTTTTAGAGAGGTTGGAAATGAAAAATATATAATATTGGGAAACTCAATAAGTTTGTTCAGCAGCTATGTCAAGAGTAAAAAGAGAATCCGGCTTCTGTTAGGCAGCAACCAAAACATTTGTTGATTCCTCAAACTTGTGTTTCACTGAATTTCGGCTTTTACATCACCACGAGCGGTCGGTTGATCTTCTTTTCTACTTCTATTTGATTTCGACCTAGCATCATGTCCGATTCATCAAGTAGAAAGCCGGGTCACGGATCCATCGCCGAATCCATTCCTCGGAAACAACATCGTGAAGTTCTAAAAACGCCCTCGCAAGGTTACTTCCAAAGGAAACCAAGGAATATCACATGCACGAGCAGCAATATATCATTTAGAATATGCGCTGGGGTCTGCAAATCTAATGAAGATAGACCATCAAAGTATCTAAGTAAGAATGCGTTCTACTATCTCTATAGAATTTTATTCAGCCAGCCGCTGCTCATTAGTCGCAGGTATAATAGAGAAAGATTTTTTGATCGAGTTTCAGATCTAACCCTGAAATCCACTAGTTTGATGCTGTTTCTTCAAAAAGTTAGCGTTTGACACGTGAATTACTTGACAGAGTGCTCACTACGATATCCAGAAGACACACAGCTTCAGCTTGTGATTTTATGAACCGATATATCGACTGCAGTATAATATAAGATTTATTTGGCCTAGTATTGCTTGCACAATTGCTAAATAAGGTTAGGTACAATTTCGTTACTACAGCTCACTGCTATACCGTTTAAGAGCAACCTTTTCTTTCCCTTAAATTTTCGGTACAGCTCAAATTTAGGCCATCCCAATACCGAAGTTTTTCCAAAAAGCTTCTTAAAGCGCTGCAGCAGCGAAAATAAGATCACGTGTCACAGTGATGCAGCTTTCTTGCTCGGCTTGGGTTTGTGAATGGTTTTTTCACGGATCTTCCGTAGTAACTGTATGGCATGGATTTAGGTAGTCTCAAAGCTGAGTTTGGTCACTGAAAAAATCTTCATAGAGCGTTGGAAGAGCGCAAAGAGCATAGCACTTTTAGTTTTTGACTGCTTAAGTTTGATGGTTAATTGATGCTACATATTTAGATGATTAATATAGAAACTTAGAAATTTCAACGAAGCGGAAAAAAGGAATGATGCGCTGCGTCTTGGTGTCGTTTGCTGCTTATGTTACGAAGTCTTCATTCACATACCATCAACACGTCATAACCGAGCGAAAAACGCACGCCGAGTGTAAAACTCAAATTTATTCACATTATTACATAAATTCAAAGAGGCCTCAGAAAACAAGCCCAGTGCTGTGGATAGCGAGATTTGAGCGATTGAATGACTACTAAAAAATTTTAGGAAATGCAAAAAAACGCCTATCCTCAGTGCTTAAGGAATGCATAGTGATAGCCGAATAAAATCAACATATGTATATTTGCCCAGGTGGTAAAACAAGAAAACTGTAAAAAAAACAGCATATTGCATAGAAGCTCCAAATGACTTAACACTGTTTTTTCCTTAACCGTTCCCATATTCAAATAAAAACGTATTGCTTAGTCTTTTCTAGCGTTTCAATAATTATTCAATAGCTTGAATCTCGAGAATTTGAACGGGGTATTTCATTCCATATGGTTTTTATTTACTTTACTTCATATTCATAAGAGCGTATGTGGGCGCAGTGGTTAGAGGTGCACTGCGTCGCACACGAGGTCAATGGTTCGATCCCGCGCTTATGGCTCACCAAACCATCCATCCCTCCGGGCTCGGTAAATTGGTATCAGACTGTTCTCAGACTTGTTTGGGAGGATAAGCAACACTGACTCGGTTTAGCGGGAGGCCACCGCGAGTCATTGTAAAGGCCAGATATGCATTCATTCATCTCAAACGAAGTTAGAAATTGAAGACGAATGCATGGAGTATCCCTTAGGGATAGATAAACGCCAAGAGCTTTATCCTTTTTATCTGTGTGCTTTTTACCTGCTGTAATACATCAAAAAAATTTTATTTCGCAGTCAAGCTACTTTCGCTAAACACAGCTTTTCTCTCAAACTTTCAATGAATACTCGACAGCACAATTTTCAGCGACTTAAATAATCAGCATGTTTTCAAAAAGGAGTCTTTTATTGCGTTTTCAGCTTAAAGAAAGTTAGTTTTGCTCTCGGTGCCGTGTCGCACAGCGCGATTTACATGTGACGTGCGATGCGTCCCGAATACAAAACCTAATATTTTTCTACCTATGACAACACACTAAGAAGACTTTTTTGAATACCAAGCATAATTTTGAAATTATCGAGATGTGTGCTATCGAGCGGTTATTTAAACTCTGAATGAAAATGTGTGTCCAGCGATAAATACTTGCGCCACTTGAGGTTTTCGGTAAATGCGTATTCTTTGCTGTCATCTGACGTTTGTATAATTATTTGGTAGTTTAAATTAAGTGAATTTTAAAGGCATATCATACTTCCTACGCTGTTTCTTTTTAACGCACTACCAATCAAAATGAGATTTTGTTTCACCTTTGAGGTTTTCTTGCCTGATGAAATTTTCCATAACAAAATTGTAATTATTAGATAAAGAAAATCTTTTTGATAAAAAAAGTGTTTGCTCTCTAGAAATAACTTTCGTACACACACTCTAGCAGACTAAAAGTGCCCTGAATGTGAAACCCAATATTCTTTCAGTCGTTACGAAGCTCGATGAAGTCCTTTCCCAAATCCAAATATACCATTATAATCCGAGATTTTTATTAGGAAGCGCAGCAGAAATCAAATCGTTTGTTCAGTGTCAGACAATGCAAGCTGTAAGTTCTACAGGACGCAATTAGGCTCCTGTTGTAGCAGTACTTTCGTGTTCTTTTACATCTACTGGACATTAACTTCTAAGTGAACTTCTTGAGGTCATTGATGTATTAAAAGAACAAGGTCGTCGCGCGGGTCTCCTTCCTGTTGTGGCATCTGCAACTGTGAACCAACCTACTGTTCGAACCGATCGCAGGGCACTTCAGTGCCCTGATACAGTTGCCAATCCAAGCGCCACAAATATGCCTATGGGTTTGTGTCTGATACGTTTTACATGCGATTTCATAAGAAATTCGGTATGAAGCTTTTAACGATCAACATTGAGTTATCCCATACGCTCGTAAACGTGCGTAAAATCACCTATAAAATGTTATGGAAAAGATTGCTATCTACCCATTAGCTCTCAAGGTTATATGAAATATTTAAAAAATCGCAATTCCTCTGTGGGCGATGAGGCCATTATGATCATCAGCTGGGCGCGTCGTTCGGTTGGTTACGAAGAATGGTACGTGTTTCAGTGGAAATTCGGGTTCCCAGACAAATATGACCATCAAGAAACGATATGATATCATTGATGAGATTCCTGCATGAATAATTCTAGCAGGATTAACACTATTAATTACAAAAACAATTTTTTTTATTCAACAGCTTCATTCTGTGGTGTAAGCTTTCAGATATACCCTTTGATGTAGAGTGATGGGCAGAACTTCCGCGTTGGACGGGACTCGAACCCACATCTCACTCTATCCGAAAGCGCGTGCTGGCAGAACTTCCGCGTTGGACGGGACTCGAACCCACATCTCACTCTATCCGAAAGCGCGTGCTCTAATCCTTGCACTACTGGCGCCTATTTTGCACGCCACTCTTTTTACGCTACAAAAACATTTATCTGTCAGCCGCCAACCGTCAATGGCCTGGCCCGGGTGGTCGGTATCGTCGTTGAACCCAGTCACGTTGACAGATATTGGAGAAAGTTGGTGTGCAAAATGGGCCTGAATAGTGGGACCGGTTAGAGCACGCGGTCCCGGATAGACTGAAATGGGGATTCGAGTTCCGCCTGACGCGAAAGTTTTGCACAACAGGGTATATCTAGAAGTTCATACCACCGCTAGAAGTTAAGCAGAAAGAATTTCATTTATTCATTAATACTCAATATTTCTTAGCGTGACTATGTTCAATGTAGATACCGACAACGCGGGCCAGGCCATTTAAGGTTGGCGGCTGACTGATCAATGCTCTGTAGCGATACGTGATAATAAAAATAACCTGATTGAATTCTTTTCCATCATATTTAACCTTTTACTGACACATAAATCACAATTATTGACAAAAAAAGCATACACTTCATCATTTATTGACAAAAAAAGCATACACTTCACTACACTTCATAAACTACCACACTTATATTTGAGAGTGCGCCGGCAGCCTCTCCTCGTAGCCGTCCGAACAGCGCGCCAGCCGAAAATGTCGCCGCCGCAAAGGGCTATAATCAGTCATACATTGTGAGCTGCACTGCAGCTTCACAGTAGCTCTTCCCTTTTATAGGCTTCACGTAGAAGCGCTCTTGTCAATTTTGGATCAATCCTGGAACGGTACCTATAGATGATAATGCAGAACGGAGGAATCATAGACACTGTCTGTAGTTGTGGAAGTCTGTCTCATGAAGAGTGGTAACAAAGCAATGTCCGCGACGGTGTAGTGGTATCACGCGTCCTCGTTATATGAGGAAAGCAAGTATGACTCCCTCCAACTTTCTAAGCGTCGATGTAAGAGCGGGAAGATAAATAATGTTCAATGCACATTGTTGCGAGGCCAACTGAAGGGTGACAAAAGTTTGCTGACAGTTTGACTTTAATTGGCCATCTTTATCCGAAGCTTACACGAGATTGGTTTGTCTGATCCAACTTCTTAGTCTATGCCTTTCGCAACATACTCCTTGAAGGCCTTCAGTATGTCTTACTTTGCTTTATCTGAACGCAGATGTTTTTGAATAATTCTACTGCATTTCTAGGTGACAGAGAATCGTATCATCAGTTATCGTCAAAAATACTTGCATTCAGCGAAATCAGGTATGGTTTATCATCACTACATTGCGCGAAAATGACATCAAAATATTATGTTACAATTATGAATAGAGGTTGTGTTGTTATTAGCAATACAGTGAGCGGCACATGTAGAAAAATGAATGCCAATATGATGTGCATGTACCAGGCGGCGGTGTGAATATAAATGGATAGTATGCCCTTAGCAGCGGAACATAGTACTATTCGTGGAACAGTCTCGGTAATATCACTTTCATTCTTATATGAATGTGACTATCATGTCTATGCAGGCATTATGTTTAGACCACTAATATCATCATGGCAAACTGGGTTGACCCAAATGTGACCGAGTGTGATGAACAGAATGAGTCGTTAGAAAGCCGTAACGTCTGGAATCAGCTAGAGGGATTGGGAACCGTCTTCGAAGAGGTCGTTCAACCACCTCGTCTATTCTAGAAAGCATTCCGAATATCCAGTGGCCAAAAACACTGACATATGGAGCTTTCTATGCGCAAAATGGCTCGGGTAGCTCGAGACCATCGAGTGTAGTACCGAAACATAGTCAAAAATAAGTCGAAGCTGCCCAGCTACAAGATCTCTCGTGTTTACTTTATTGACGAAAGAATGAAAAAAAGAAACAGATTTCAAAGTCTCCCTGAACGATTTGTATGATAACTCATGCTAGTAAGTCGTTGGTGTTTTTACGGATGAGAAGTTATGCAGAGTCGAACCACTGCACATTCGTTAGAATAGACGTCAACTTTTCAAGAAGGGTCAGTAGAAGTCTGCATTAACAAAAGCCATGGGTCTCAGTCGTTCTCTGGCCTCTGTGGTGGTCTGGGCAAGCATTTGCACTAGCGGTAAGATGCCGCTGGTCTTCATTAACAGAAACGTCAAAATCAACGATGTCACCTATCAGCAGTAAATTTAAGAGGCGTACAGGTACCTTTTACCACCCAACACTTTGGCGCCGACGGATTTACGCTTCATCAGGATTGGGTTCTTACATATTCAGCCCTCCCAACTACTGCCATCTGTCAAGAGCTGTTTGACTTCTACGAAGAGACATTTGGCCTTTAAACTGGCCGGTTCTCAACCCAGTGGATCACTCCGTGTGTCCATACTGGAAAAAAATGTTTCGGTTATTAGCTATACTGGACGCGCTTAAAAACGGCTTTGATAAAATGGTTGAAAATTTTCGCCTGCGACGCCATAAATGTATATGTGCCAAAGAAAGCAATTTTGAGGATTTGTCATAAATTTTTCTGTTTATTGTTATAATTTGTTTATCTAATAAGCGTAATTATTCTCTAATAAATTAACTTGTTAATGCAGTATTTTTTTACTGTTAAAATATCTAGAAACGAAGATAATAGTCAGCATATTGAAATTTGAGAGTAGTCTTAGGAAACACTTGAAACGAACGAAATGATGCTTCATAAATGCCAGTCAAGAGCATTCGAGTGTACAACACTGCCATTTAGTAATTTCTTTCTTTTGGCAAAGCGTGTAATTAGTACGTCGGCGTTTCCTTTATGTAAAGGGTTGGATTCTCCTCAAGAGGTTGCCTAAGACGAAGGCACTGGGCAACTGGCGTCGTTGTCATTGCCGAAAATATCTATAATGCACTGTGCAAGTGCCCACAGCAAACAACATGCATAGCTCAGAAAATAATCATCTGGCATAAAAGATAAAACGCTTTCGGCATTAATCAATCCCTGAGGGATGCGCCATGCATTCGTCTTCAATTTTTAACTTCGTTTGAGGTGAATGAATGTATATCTGGCCTTTACAATGACTCGCGGTGGCCTCCAGCTGAACCGAATCAGTGCTGCTTATCCTCAGAGACAAGTCTCAGACCAGTCTGGTACCAATTTACCGACCCCCGAGGGATGGGTGGCTTGGTGAGCCATGAGCACGAAATCAAACCATTCACCTCGTGTGCGAAGCGAACCTCTAATCACTGCGCCACATGTGCCGAATTATTATTGCCTGTAATCAGACAGACATCACTGATGAGTGGAACTAATTATCAGGTATATCTGAGAAAATTGACAGAACTTCTTGCGCAACGTGTACGTATTGTTTCAAACACAATGGTCAGTAGGGTGAGGTGGATCACAGGTGCTACGAAAGTTGAGAAGTGGTCGTTCAACTTAGCACTCAGCTTCGCGACTAACCGAATGATGGCCATTCGATGAGGTATAAAGGTGGGAATTCCCAGAGCCGTTATCGATTAACCTCGGCAATGACCGATTGATCCAATAATTTTCTTCTTCAAGCAGAAATCTTTTTATTCAAGAGTTTTCAACGGTAGTAAGATGTTATGACTTATCCAGTGATGTAGAGTGATGTGCAAAGCTTGCGTTAGGTGAGACTAAAACCGACATTTCATTCCATACGAAGGTTCTTGCTCGAATCGTTGCAATACCGACCCCTATTTTGACACCATTCTTTCTACGTCACAACTCATCTATCTGTCATCAACCAACTGTTCACGGTTTGGTGTGGGCAGTCGATATCGACAATGAACACAGCTGTGCTGACAGATATCCATATGACCAAGCAGAACTCTTTAATTTCAAAAGCTTTTCGCGGTGAAATAATGTCAGCGTGGCCGGGTTTAATGTTGATCTCGATTACCCTCGCTGGACTACTGACTTTTATTGCTAACTGATAGATGCGTTGTAGCGTAGAAAGGGTTCTATCAAAACGGACGTAGGTATGCAACCGGCTCCAGCACTCCCCCGGATAGGGTGAAATGTGGGTTCGAGTCCCACTTGACGCAAAAGTTTTGCACATCACTCACTTCCTCAGCGAATGCTGTCTATTCGTACTGAATTATCAGTGTGTTAGTAGCCTCGTGTCCGTTGAAGAAGAGAATAAAAGGCGGGAATGTTAGGATGATATAACTACTCAAAAAATTGAATTGTGTTCTTTCTTTTTTAATTGCTGGGCAAAGGATTGCTAGACAAACTCAAGAATTGCTAGACAAACTTATCACGAGACTGTATTGAATATTGAGCGAGGTCTCAGACATGATCGATTGTAAGGTGTTGTTATATGCTTGCACAACAACTATAAGCCATAGACTCTTGATAGGCATCAGTCACTCTAAAGCGCAAAATCAGGTGATCTTTTACTTCATCTAATGTGATACATCTTCGGCGCCGTTACTATCACTTGTAAGGGTCAGCTGAGAATCAAGTGATACTTATGACGCTTGCAATTAACTCCAAAACGTGCGTATACCACTCGAAATGCCATAGTAGACCTCTGAAAAGCTTAAAACATTCTATCAGACTGTATTGAAATGATAATGCTTTCTAGACTTGAGAATGTGGTATCTCATAGCCATCAAAGATATGCAATATTCTTTGGTTCTTCCTCCATGCCACAAAACTACTTCGACGAATATTATATTTATATATCTATGTACAAATAAATAAATATACACATATATATATATATATATGTTTGACCTCCCGCTTATGACTCATCAAACCGTACATCCCTCCGGGATTGTTAAATTGATTCCAGCTCGTCCCAGATTTACCTGGGAGGAGACAAGCAACAATGACCCGATACACATGAAGGCCACGGTGAGTCATTTAAAGACCAGATATGTATTCAATCGTCTTAAACGAAAGTTAGAAGTTGAAGACAAATTCATAGTGCATCCCTCACAAATTGATCAATACGAAGAACTTTATCCTTTAACCTTCGTATATGCTTGTATGTAAATATATACTCATATATATATATATATATATTGTATATATATGCATGCTTGAGTATCTATGCATGTACATAGTGATCTAGAATCTTTAATTGAGGAAGGAAATCAAGAACATCAAAGAATAAAAGCCGACGTATAGAACGCCCGAAAACGGTTAGTATCACCTGTTGTTAATAATAGCATTACTGCTACCGTCATGGAAATTGAATAGATTATCAATTGGGAGCAGTCAACAATATATGGTCAAATGTCATAAATATGCGGTAAACACACTACGGAGAAGGAAATTATTAACTAAAGCACTACGAGTTTGTTGGTTGCATTACGAAATACGGAACCATCTTCTTGGTTTGTAAGGAAAAATTTGCACAATAAATGGTATTGTCTTCATTATGATGACTTCCACCTAATTTTAACAATTCCTTCGACTTTCTTTCTGATGGGAAGGGAACTTTGTGAAATTATGCGCATTCATTAATATGTTGTTCCTTTTTAGTACCTCTACTACCTCATCGATGAGAAGGAGTAAGGTAATACTGGCATCTCTTGCTAAAATGAAGACTTGTCCCACAAAGGTTTAATCAGGAAAGACTAAATCAATCTGCGTAACATATTGAAGCCGCATCGTGAAGTATCAAGCGTATATATATTGAACTAAACCGCAAGTAATGGATCAATATATCCAGTTCAGAATTTAGTATTTCAGGCCGAGTACACACTTTTATGGCTGGAAGTAACCATATCAGTACCGTAGGAAGATATCATGAAGCTAATTATGACAATAATCTACGCTTATTCATCGACTTTCAGAGACCACGATTGCGAATACAGGAGCACCTGTTACGCTTTGTTTTGCAGCACTACTTCAGTACTAGAGATAGGAGATTCGATAATGTTGCACGCTATCGGGGCACAATTCGGCGTTCTCCCGCAACACTTTTTTGGAAGTTCACATTAAATTACATGAGCTCACCTATCCCCAAGCCCAAGCTGGCAAGGGCAGTCGCTCGGCAACTTTCTACGACCATTAAAGGAAAAAATGAAATCCTCAAGAAGGAGCCGAAACGAACTACGAAATATATCTCACAATCATTATCTGAGCCAACATGTCATGTGGTCTGTTAATGGCCTCTTGTACAGCCCGATACATGTGTTTCGACCATGCGGTCTCGTCAGCCGCGCAGAACCCGTCTTTAGCCAATCCTCTAGGAACTCCCTACTCTTTCTATAAAGAGGTATGTGACGACGAATGATTTACACTGCACTGCCGTCAAGTGAAAAATCACGTGATCGGCAATTTTTGACACTCTATTGCTCTCGGCTGGTATTGTGTAATATTATACCGTGGTGAGCGCTGTCTTAATAAAACACTGGAAATAGAGGTATAATATTAGATAAATACCACCCAAGAACAATCGAGTGTCGAAAATTGCCGATTTTGTGATTTTTCACTTGGCTGCAGTGCCGTGCAAATCGTTCGTCGCCACATCCCTTTTATATGGAGAGTAGGGGCTCCCAGAATTGGCTAAGAACTAAGACGACAGTGTTTACATGACTGACGAGACTGTATGGTCACAACACCTGTAACGGGCTGTAAAGGGGCCATTAACAGACTAAATGGCATGTTGGCTCAGATAATAATTGTGAGATATATTGAATTTGAGCATGGTTTCAATAAAACACTCGGGATAAAGGTAAAATGAGAAATGTTCGCAGATCTATGTCGAGAGATGAATCAAATGAAAGAAATGCCGAAATCCTTAGAGTGATGCGTTGGTGGGTGGAAGAGAAAGCTGAATAAGGAGGCATACGACTTTAAGTGGAATTATCGTCGATAATCGTTACTAACGAAGGGCCTACATCGTACAAAAGCCGGGCGCAGTTCCTAAAGGCAACCGTTGAAAAAGGGCATCCTCATACAATAACTGAAAACGAGTAATATTCATTGAAGTAATATGAGCATTAATAAACAGTTGCAAAGGACACATTCTATAGAAGATAGAACGGTTAAGTGGTATGTTCTTCTTGTACAAATAGTGAGGGAAGTGAGTATTTTGTTACGGTACATCTAACAATAGCTCACGAATGGTCCTAAATATTGTATGGAAACACTTATGCATTCAAAACTTTCATAATTACGTCCAGATCAAGTAGGTTGAGGACTTCATTAGATCTTCAACATCGTTATAACATATTTATGTAGCGAATGCTCTTTATAGCCATATAGTTCGAATGTTCTTCCGAACCGACAACTCGGATAATCGGCTCTAAAGATCACAAAGTCGTCGAGATATGAGCCGATTGAATCTTTGTTCGCGTTCGCCTACCACCAAAGGAAAACATTTTGTTAAGACACGAGAGGTCTCCGGGTATGGAACGCTGAGCAAGCTCTCCTTGAAATTACGGTCCAGACAAAAGAAAATTATCTGCGCCCGATTTCAGACCTGTGATATGCGAGTGCACTTGATCTTCGCTGTTCTATCAGGTGGCAGAGGTCGGGAAAGCTGAGCGAAGATTTTTCCTCACATAACCGGTACAGTAATTTGAAACTTTTCTTTATGTATGAAACAATTTCCAACTATAAATTGTCATCTGATCTTCCGATCCTCTTCCGATCTGATGCTGTACGACTTGCTCATTTTGCTATCTGATCATGTTTTCTTTGTGATTTTGAATGCTTTGTACGATTGAGGCCACTGCCAACATAAATTTTTTCTAGTTATTGCATGACTCGGCGGTTTTTCTTTAATTATGCATGCAAAGAAGTAAACGGGTGGAGGAAGTGCTGAAATCAACGGGGGATAAATATTGGGGATATGCAGAAGGTGGGAGAACTTCTTCCAAAAAATATGTCAAAAGAGTAAGAACAAATGAACATTGTGGACGATACTGATTAGTCACACTTGGTGTCAATCGTAGTACGGTTGTTGCCGTATTGGAAACCGCACTGTTTACCGAAGACGAGCAGAAGACAAATAGTGATGATTCTTCTAACTACTATGTCAGATTACCAAAAACAACACAATACTATGGAGGAAAATAATTAGTCACATTTTCTGACAACGATAATGTAGTTGTCGTCTTATTCGAAATTGCGTTGATTATCAGTAACGAGCAGAAAACAAAGATTTACGAAATGTCCTTATTGTGTAGTAAGCAGATGGCAGAGCGGAAAATTAGCCACTGAAGTGGAGCGAATATAATGATTGTGCTTTGCAGTGCAACATCAGCCTAGTTAAGTAATCTTTCCGATCAGTTGGCGTCTCATACACCTCTTGTAACGAAAACTACAAAGTGGCACTTGGTACTATTATATCATCTGGTTACCGTAAGATAGTAGAAGAACAAGTAATATTATACGATACTGATAGTCACACTTGGTGTCAATGATATGCGGTTGTTACCGTATTGAAAATCACTCCTGTTTACCGAAGACGAGCAGAGAGAAACAATAGTGAATTTTCTAACTACTATGTCAGTACCAAAAACAACACAAAACTATGAAGGAAATAATTAGTCACATTTTCTGACGACGATAATATAGTTGTGTCTTTATTCGAAACTGCGTTGATTATCAGTAACGAGCAGAAAACAAAGATTTACGAAATGTCTTATTGTATAGTAAACAGATGGCTAAGCGGAAAATTAGCCACTGAGTGGAGCGAATTTAATGATTGTGCTTGTAATGCACATCACGCCTAGTTAAGTAATCTTTCCGATCAGTTGGCGTCTAACACCTCTGTAACGAAAACTACAATGTGACCACTGAGCTACCATTATAAAATCTGCGTTACCGTAAAGAACCTGTTGACTATACAGACAAGAAATGGTTGTTGCGCAAATTTCACAGTCAGAAAGATAAAACGGAGTTTCAATTCTCAGTCAGCGCGAGCAGCCCGAATGAATATTAACTCCTTTAGGATTGAGTCGTTTTTCCAGTTGACGTAAAGATTTTCTACCTTACATCGTCAGAAAGATCCAAACGGATTGTGAACGCATACAGTAACTTTAAGGAAATTCAACTCTTAACTTCTCTCTACGGCACTACGATTTTTTCTTAAAAACCATCTCATGAAGACTAGACCGTAAGTTGAAGCTACCAATGCTGTCTAGCAAGGAAAGGGGTGGAAAAAGGGGAGAGCGGTGACCAGCGGAGAAAGCGATGAACAATGTTTTTCCAAACAAAATTTTTACCGCCACTTAACTTACCACTTGTCAGTGTGATGTAGCAAAACGTCATCGTTCACTAATTTGAAAAAACTTGAAAACCTAGCGCTGAACAATTCAAAACTGCGCACTCATAACTCTTAGGGCATTCTAACATGAGACAAAAAAAAGAACCTGACACTAACATAGTCGAGCATTTACCCGGAATTACTAGGCATGGAATTTTGAAAAGAAAAGCTACACAATGAAGAGTATACCTCGTTAGTGCACTGTAAAGCTTTGTGATGTTATAGAAGCAAATAGACTAAACGTAGAGCTCATAAATGCAGCCAGAACCATGACTGCAAAGCTCCATATCATAATCTAATTTTTGTACTACGAAGTAGCCAGTTCCAAAACTTGATTGCAAATTTAACCTTCGCTGACATCGCATAAGACTTTGACAGAATCACAGGCGCACCACTGATATTTTGCATAAGTGAGAGGCTCAATGGAACATTAATTTTATATCTATTCGAATGCACAGAAATAAAGAGTTTCTAAGACCCCTCTGTTAACATGTGAGAAGCAACTATTGGTTACCCAGTCCTATACTTGAAAAAAAGCATTGCGTCACCGCTTAAATTGTTAGCAATGATGTTGGTTAAAGTTTTTAAGTACATATTAGGTCTGCTAACTAGTTTTGGCAAAAAGAGGAAATAGCAAATTTACTAACCAGAACTAATTAGAAATGCTTAACAACACTATTCAAAGTATGCGCCATCAGCGTGGACACATTTTTGCCATCCCTCAGACAACATATTAATATCGCGATCATAGACTCGTCATCCTTGGATTCTAAGAAATTTTCGATCCTCCGAGCAAATAATAGATGAGTCGGAGCCTTCTTGCTCAAGAAGTGCTCCACCGACTTGAAGAGGTGATAGTCAGACGGCGACAAGTCAGGACTGTACGACAGATGATCCAGGAACTCCCAGACCAGTTCGGTCAACTTACTCTTTGTCAATTTGGAACATACAGCCTTGCGTTGTTCTGAAGCAGGACGAGATTTCGCCGACGTCGACGTGACAGGGCACGATTGCAGCGGCCCGGGTGCTCAACAGCAGCGCTTGACGTTGATCGTCTCTCTGGTTGGCGGCAAGTTCCAAAGAACCGACCCAGTCCGGACCCAAAAGATAATGAATATGACGACCATTAGGTCAACTTTATGCGGACGTCCAGAGGCAAGTGTTCCGAAACGCTATTTGCCGACACAAATCCTGAGCCTTTGCACGGTTGATGTTCACCGAGGCGGTGTGTGCATCGCGTTTCTAAATTCGTATTCATAAAGTCGCAAATTGCAACAAAGGCTTTTTTGAGCAGTTATGATACGGAAAGTATAGGCAAATTTGGTATCAAAAAAGAGCTCGGAAAATTATTCATAAAGCGGTGTTGATTTGCTGCCTCAAAAGACAGAAATATGTTTAGGCCGATGGAGCATACTTTAAACGCTACTGCTGAGCAACATCAATCGATTGTGGTTAATAAATTTAGTATTTATTCTCCACGTGCCAAAATTTTTGTGGAAACCTAGAAATAATAATCCGCAATATCTTAGACTGGAAATGTAGCATATTTTCTGTAAAATGATCTCATACTACTTATCACAATATGATAGTTGAAAAGACGACACAAGAGGTAGAACGTCATCAAGTGGTTTAATTTAGTAAAGTCAATTTAAAATAATCATGCTTTTCAAATCTTTCTCTTCTCATCACACGGAACTCTGCTCACTCAATTCTTGATCTGAAGCCAGTGAGGGTGATTTCAGGTTGATAAAGGCCCTGTCGATCGATCGTGCACGATCTCGTCGGATTCCAACTCAGGCTCCATGACTACTCTGTAATTATAAAGTCATCAGAGTTCCTATTTTTCTAATGCATACTAACTGAATATTCAGTTTAAGTCGATACCACCGTAGAGATGTTTTTAACATTTTAGTTTTTGTAGTAATAGTCAAGCAGCAGTCCATATTGAGTGTGCAAAAATAATATCGCCGGTTGTTTTTTTGTTGTGATAACAGTAGAAAAGAGGATTTGCAAACTCCTTTTTTTCAAAGTACGTTGAAAACGCCAGTCATTTATATACTCTTGAATACAAAATACACCATATGGTGACTTCTATAGAATTTTGAAGATGACGACTTTTGTACTAAAAAACGACATTTGAGGAAAGTACATTTCAGATTTATTGACCAAAAGTAACATGGATTGGTTGATCTTGTTTTCATTCAATTGCGCACTTTCTTATAAACATTTTGATTTGTGACTTGTCTATACTTGTTTTGAGCTAGAGCTGTCATAAGAACAAATCGCTTGTTATCGAGCACGAATAGCGCTTAGGGAAAAATGCTAATAAAGCGGCGCACAAGATTAATGGGACTTGAAGCAGGCTCCTCCTCGAAGCAAAAATAGGAAAGTTGTATATCAAAATGTTTGAGCATATGCGCAGCTGAGCATTACTAAAGTAGTCAGTTTAGATTACTTTGGCTTATAATTATACAGAGCAAACTTTCCGTAAATGACGTTTTTCAGTTATAAAAGTCATCTTCAAAGTCCTATAAGAACCATCATATAAAACACTATCATGTGAGAAACATATAAATAAATAGCGTTTTTGCAATACTTTCCAACAAAAAAAATGATTTGCACATCTTAATTTTTAATATTATTACAGCAGAAAAAAAAACGGCAGTCATTTTCGTGCACATAACAGTACACCTTTGCGGTAAAGGCGATGATTGCATGAGAACGGATACACTCAGAATAACCTCTTGTAAGGTCTGCTGCAACAAGTACATCGTCAAAATGATTAGGACACTCTGCGTCCGCGTGAAAGAAAAGATAATTGGCAAGCTTATAACTATACTAATATCCCACTATGCTCGCATAAGACTGACGCATGAAGAGGAAGATTTTGAAGTAAAAACTACTATTACATAAGACTTTAACGCTTAAGATGCCGCAAGCGTACTGAATAAGCACCAATAATCCAGCAATGAACGTAGGAAGGTCTCGTAGTCACCTCGCAGTCCATGTAGTCTCTTTGGACCATTTGGACAACTCTGTAGATGACACGCACACAAATCGGGCTTTTTGTGCATAGTCGTTTTGACTGAATGTGATTACAATCTGAATTTGATGATTTTCTTTCTGTTTGAGTGATGGAACGTCTTTGGCTGAACGGATTTTACGTAAACTAATCATTTCAGGATCTGAAGAGTGCTAGACCGTCGAGATGTCGGCTATTAGAATAAACTTTATTATAAAACCGCGTATTTGGCTTGAAAACAAGAAATACAACGAATTACAGGACAATGTTGAGGGCAATAGATAGGCCGTTTCGGGAATCATAGCAGGGATGTCCGCAAAATATTTAGCACCAGTTCGACTACTCAATGAATCACATAATTTCCAAAAACCTTTCAAAAAATGATTCCGGATTAAAATTAATCATGGCTTTTGCTCGAGATAAGCATGCAAATACGACGACTTTATCAACAAAATACTTGTTTCGAAGCTATGAAAATTACGATAAAACTATTGAGAAAGGAAAATGTAATTAGTCAAAGACCCGAATAGCTGAAGGACTTTCGATAGACTGACTGGCTTGAACACTGAAAATTACATCTTCAGCGTTCAGTTATTTTCTATCCTCTAGAATGCTTGCTCAAGTCATCCTCTCCCTCGAATGTGTCGACCCGTGAAGTTTACTGATAGCTTGATCATGGAATATATAGCTTTGGTTAAAAACAATGCTGTGAAAATGTTGTCAACTAGAACGACGCTTACATGTAAACATCATGCTCCACTTCGACCGTTTTCTTCCATTTTCCCGCGAGAACGTGGTGATGTGCGAACTCCAGCTCTCTTCTTGCTAACTGCGATGGTATCGTAAGATTGAATAAATGCAACATCGTGAGTGATCGACCTTATCTTCACAATCAGAAAATTGGGCAACTCTCCGATCAATACGACACGTTTGTTAGATCACCCGATTGAATAATTTATTAGGTTGATTTGTTTCATCAAACCCAGCAAAAACTTTATAGCCTCTGTCGCTCATCTCAAGACCGATATAGGAAATATTGATTGCGAGACGGAAAGTTTCTTCATTTGTAAATGCTTCAACTGCGTTGTATTGAATGTATTATCGTATTGCTAACAATATTTATTCGTGTAAAATTTTATTATCCAAGTATGAAGCGCATGCTGCCGATTCGAGCAATACGACTAAAGGCTCCTGACACAGGCAATCGACAGCTGAATCGGAAACATTTTATCTGAAATTTTCGGCACTTTAGAATCCACTGTGGCTGCCTGGCCGATCATAAATATTTCATGAAGATTTTTTTTGCAAGGTGTACTTGGTAATAGTTCAAAGCAATAGATTTTCTTGAATCACGTCATGAAGAATGAATAACGATTAACTTGCTCCGAATTGTTATTCTATTCAAAGTTTGTGCGGTATGGGCATTATCTTGGTCAAAACCGAATGCCGACGCTTCGAAGGCAACGTCTTCTTCGAAGACTTTTTGGCAGCTGTAAAACCTCCTATCCATCGTCTATAAGCCGCTGCAAGGTTGCCTATCGAGAATGAAGAAGATTTAAAACCCTGTGCAAGCCTTAAAGAAAGGACAGTTTTGGATTCTTTTGAAGTTTCGTGCAGATTGATAACATATTTCAAGCCATTCATGAGGTTTGTTACGGCACTACTGCAACGCTGGAGCATGTTTCGGCCTTTCAACCTCATTAGCACCATGGTGACTTTCGTTTCATCCATTTCTTTGTAGAGGAATATACTCCTACATGCTGCCACAGACATAACCGCTACCATAATCATAAAATGTTGAAGTTGTTGTAACGTAATGAAATATTGACCGCTCATGAAAGCTGAACTTCCGTGGATTCGCTGGCCTTCAGTTTATTTCTAGCACAGGTACCTAATAAAAGTATCTCATTTCCCACTGAAAATTCGTCAATCCTAAGTTGAAGTCGGATTTATCATTTTTTGTACTTGTATTGAGAACATTTTCTCGAATGCTCCACTTCTAGAGGTCATCGTGAAGCATGAACTGAGCAAATTCACTCCGCGTGATTCAGCTGTAATTAAAATTCTATTGCCCATGAACTTTGTAACTTAGAAGTCTAGATGTCGAAGTAATGAATTCGAAAGTTTGGTTTATATATTAAAACTCAGGCGCAGTGTAGAAAAAGCGACTGGAGACATTATCACTATGGTGACTGTGGTCAGTATTTGAGGGGACCGAGGGACCGCTAACGGACTGCTGTGGCACAGTGCAATGTTGGTTTAGTGGAAATTTCGTCATGTTCAGTCCGACGTTTTATATGTAGGATATGGCAGACGTCCTCCTGCTTCTGGCAACGATTATTTGAAGACATTGTCGTGGGCAAATATAAGCCCAACTGATCGAAAACTGGCTAGTTTGCTGGGAATAGTACTTTAGACTGGTACAGAATCTTCGGAAAAAATTTTGTAGCGTCGCAGTGGTTGACAAAAAGAACTTGTCCTAACTGATTACCCTATATTCAGCAGCATGCCGTGTATTCGAAGGTGTAGGACGACAGCGAACATGGCGGTAAAGTTTAGTCTTGCCCACCTTATCAGCTGAACCTTTCGCTTGTAGAATACCACTCCGGCTAGCATTTCGACGATTCTCGTGAGCGAAGTGCTTAGGAACAAGGATATCAACAAGGAGAAGAGGAGCAAAGACAGTCTGCTTAGCACTGGTCTATTGTCGCTGGAATGTCAGAGTTTCAGGCCTTAATTGACTGAAGTGGTTTCTCATTCTCAAAACATCTAGATTTTTGCGATTTTATCAATATTAAGAAATTTATTCGAAGCTGACGAATGTTGCTTTCTGCAATTACGAAGGCGCGCATCGTCAGAAACATTTCTACAGTGCTGAAGCAATCTCATTTAATTGACATATAATGACAAAAAAAAAACGATTTGGGGAGTGATTGTTATAAAGTAATAATGAGACCTGCATTCCTCTTTAGAGATCCTCTCAGCAATTCCAGCAAAGCGGTTGCGCAATTTTGATCAATCAAAACTTTCCTCAGTCAAATTTCCTATCATCGGCTTCAAGAGCACATCAATAATTGCTTTTCTGTAGAAAAAGAAGAATAGGAATAATTGCTCAATTTCAGATCGATATTTCGCTGATCAAGACCATGTAGTAGAGTTCTGTCTTCTCTCAAAATCCTTTCGACAGTCAGGATATGGTCATTTACCACAAGATCTTTTCTTCCTTGAGATATGTTATAATTTTCAATTTAAGGCGTTGTAGAAGGATGTCATCCACTCCTTTATTTCTTCAGTATTCATCACCATTCGTTAGTGAAGCCGTGACATAGACATACCATTCATATCCATAACTTACTCTTATCATACTTTTTTACATGCAGGTGACTTTTAGCCAATATTTGCTTTTGTCAAGTTCATGGGAAGATATTAGAAGCTTCTTACTAGCAGATATGCCAGTGAAGATAATAACATTGTCGAAATACGATTCTCTGTCACAGAAAATATAGGTGAAGCGATTCCGTGCAGTCGAAATTTTTTCCCCTCTATTAACAACTGTCAAATTTACCATAAAGCTTTGGAAATAGCAGATTCTTAGTACACAAATCAGATTATGATTTGGACATATGAGATTATGACTGAGATCAGGCATTTTCAGCTGCGTAAGCTACTTTGTACAACCTTCAGATTATCAGAAATCTTCACAGTACAATAAATAAAAAGGCATAATTCCCAAAAAAAGAATGTTTGGAGCCTAAGCGAGGTTTGTACGTCAGGGCCATGAACCGGTGTTTTCGAAGGTTTCGGCCTCGTCGTCAGTGACTCCCGTCCAACATCAAGCCCTACATTGTAGCAAGGAGAGAGACCGTATGTGGTGACGGCACAGTGTACAATGACACTGGTCCATCATCTCTTCTCAGTCGATAGATCTCGGCTGGTAGAACAAAATTGATTCATGACATCGGCTATTTTTGAACCTCGCAATGAAAATCTCGCTTAGGCTTCAAACACTCTTTTTCTTGGAATTATTTTGAATGTTTATTGCGAGGTTTAAACATTAGTCGATATTATGGATAAGGCGTACTCCTCTCACTGTGTAACCTTTCTTATTAGAACTATGTTCAACTCCTAAGACCTGTGCCTATGTTGAACATTCACATGCTATCTATATTTCAAAGTTTTTCTATTTTATACGCAGCCCACTGTGTGAGTGCATGAATTCATTAGTTCATACTGTTCTTCAATGCTTATTAGATTAATGTGTAAGTGGCTTTTGTGAATTCCTCATGGAAAGTGTTCGTTAATGCCTCAAAAAAAATTAATTTCATAAAGAGGTTCTTAACGCCTTCTGATTGTTCAGCTCTCCACCTCTGGTTTTCGAACTTTGCTCGGCAAATTATAGCTGTGAGATTAGCCTAGTGTTTGCAAATTTTTTAAGAAAGAGCCGTAATAGAGAGACAAGGCTTGATTTTTGACATATCAGCGGTATGTTCTGTGATGTAAGCCTTCATTTGAGAAATTATCAGTGTTTATACATTGAACAGCTCAATCCAGTGGCTCATAATCACAGCTGAGTTCGTGGTGACCGAGAGTAGAAACCCTACCTAAGGTACTATGAGATTTTTCAAACAAGATTTTCTAGTTGGTACTAGGTCTTTCCATCAGTTTTAGCGATGAGCTAATAACCACCAAGTTTATTGACCAAAATTACTTAGATATATTGCTTTGCATTACTATTCAGAGTATGCGCCATGAGCGCGAACACATTTGTGCGATCTCGTAAACAACAATTCAACCGCGCTGAGAGAACTCGTCCTTCTGGGCTTCAAAGAAAGTTGTCAATCCTCAGGTCAAATGATTGAAGTATCGATACTTCTTTTTACTCAGCAGGAGCACAAGCGACTGAAAGAGGTGATATCAGACGATGACAAGTTAGGACTGTACGACGGATGATCCGGCAACTCAAAGGCCAGCTCAGCCAATTTTTACCAATTTGGCGGCATACAGCCTTTCGTTATTTGAAGCAGTATGAGATAGCGGCGACGCTGACGTGTCGATGCGCGAGCAGCGGCTCAGGTGCTCACAAGTAGCACTTGCCATTGATGATCTCATCGGCTGTCAACAAGTTCCAGTGAATCGACCCGGCCTGTTCCTAAGAGATGATGAGCATAGCCTCTGGCGCGATTCGACTTGGACGTTGAGCTGGAGTTCCTCGTTGACCTGATGACAACCACTGATTTGGATAACGTAGAGCCTAAAAAGATCCACTTTTCGTCGACGGTAACGACTGTAGCCAAAAATTGAGCGCGAAAATAATGACGGTAAAGTTTCTGAGCGATTTCTTAGACATCTGTGCTCGACTGCCTACATGTGTTGCTCAAGCGCCAATACTTGAAACGGCATAATAATATGAAAGGTATCTTAATTGCTCTTGCGTACACGTCCTATAATACACACCGTTTTTGGGGTGACAAAAATGTCTCTGTAACTGAAGTTGCTTTTCTCGATCAACTTCTCACGGACACTACGATAGAGTTTTCCAGATGTACCTTCAAACACATGTGGTTGGAAGGCTCTAAAAGTTTGCTTCTAAACGGAAAAGAATATCAAGATATTATACCGCTCGCTTTCAGCGTGTTTTAGAAAACACTCAAAACGAACGGCATATTTTAAAATAACAACCAAGAACAACCGGCTGTACATCAGTGCAGATCTAATGAATTATTTCCTTTGACGGCACGTGTAAATCGCTCGTCGTGCCTATTCTAAGTAGGGGAACTCGAGCACCTTGAGAGGATTGGATAAAGACGAAAGACCTGAACAACTGACGAAGTTACGAAGGCCGAAACACCTGTGTTGTAACATGTTGCCTCAAAGATTATTCATCAGATAAATTAAGACGATTTCGAGAAAACGACGTTTTTTGAAAAAAGGTTCTCCTTACTTCTGAGAGAATTTATCTCGTATCTTTTAATGCGACGAACACGCTCGTATTACTTCAATGATCAAGTTCCTGCTTCTTTGAGGGTTTATTATATACTAATGACATTTCGCTGTTCCTGTTGACACCTCATGTCTGATAACCAATTTTTTTTTGCATTACGGCGACAATACTTAATACCAGTGACAACAGGTGTTACCGAGTTTCGTCATAAAATACTTGCGCCTTTATTTTTTGAGGTTCGATGTTGTTTCTTTAAATGAAAGGTCATAGATTATTATATATCTATATATATATATATATATATATGAGCGCATTGGTGGCGCAGTGGTTAGAGGTGCCCTGCGTCGCACACGAGGTCACTGGTTCGATCTCGCGCTCATGGCTCACCAAGCCATCCATCCCTCCGGGGTCCGGTAAATTGGTACCAGACAGGTCTCAGACTTGTCTGGGAGGATAAGCAGCCACTGACTCGGTTCAGCGGGAGGCCATCGCGAGTCATTGTAAAGGCCAGATGTGCATTCAATCACCTCAAACGAAGTTAAAAATTGAAGTCGAATGCATGGCGCATCCCTCAGGGATTGATCAACGCCGAAAGCTTATCCTTTACTATATAATATTTATATATATATATATAATATATATATATATATATATCCACGGACCTCCCTCTTTGAGGGATTCCCGCCCGGTTAGTCGCGAGGGCACGTGGCGCGTCCCCAGGTGGTGGATAGGGGAATAAAACGCGAACCAAAACGACCGTGTGCTTCCCAGAGACGCAGGTGGATTCAGGGGACGAGCTCCCTGCTTCTGCAGTGCCGACTTGACAAAACTCTATTTCTACGAGTCAAGTCGGCCAAAAGCCTGCAATCAAGCGGCTGGGAAGTACATGGGAGGCGGTTAGGAGTCGCCTCCAACAAATAAGCTCCTCCCGCTCCTCCGAGAGAGACTGGCAAGCTACTCGTGAGTACCCAGCCCCCACGTTTAGAGCCTGGCAAGCTACACGTTGGGTATCAAAATGCCAAAAACAGTAACAAATATGGGCCTCATTCCCCTGACCCCGAAAGAGCCCCTGGTACGGCAGCGCCAGGTAGGACGAGTACGGAGAGGCTGCTAAAATCTCAGGGCCGAACTAGGCTGCCAAGATCGAAACGGACTAAAATGACGATCTGTACCTACAATGCAAGAACCCTTGCTCAACAATCCGCTGTAGAAGAATCTGTTGATTCAAGCAAGAAGAATAAGGTACGACGTCATTGGCCTGGCTGAGACGAGAAGGCGCCATCCTTTTCACGCTGTCTATGACACCGGAGAAGAACTGTTCCTTGGAACATGCGATCGCAGAGGTGTCGGTGGCGTTGGCGTCCTCGTCAAATCGAATTTGACCGTGAACATTGATTCGTTCGAACAACTAACAACCCGTATCGGACGATTACGGTTGAAACGATGTGGTTCTATGCCGGCTTTGACCATCTTCGTTGCTTACGCACCAACATCAAGCTATGACGAAGACGAAGTCGAAGCGTTCTATATGGACCTCGAAAAATTCTTCAGAGAAGATCATACATTCTTCAAGGTCATTGTCGGAGATTTTAACGCAAAAATTGGACCTAGAAGAACGTCTGAAGAACGTCACATAGGGACCCACGGACTAGAATGGAATGAACAGGGTGAGAGGCTATCCGAGTTTATCATGACGACCCAAACCATCCATGGTAACTCGCAATTCCAAAAGCCTCTCTCTCAGCGATGGACGTGGGAGTCTCCCAATGGAGAGTACCATAACGAAATAGATCACATCATAGTAAATCGAAGGTTTTGCCTGACCGACGTCGCTGTTGTTCCCAAGTTCTACACGGGATCAGACCATCGCCTCCTTCGCGCAACGTTCCGATTTTCGAGGAGAGGAGAGAAAGCCGCTAAATTCAAACAACGAAGTCCCAGAACTACCATAAACTGGGATGTATTCAAATCATTAGTCGGCTCTTGGGAAGATACCGTTGTCGACAACATCGACGAAGAATACGATCGACTCGTTGAATATCTTCACGTTGGCGCTAAAAAAGCCGAAAGTCCTAAGGTCACGAAGAGACGCTTTGTCTCCGCAGACACTCGAGCTGATACGTCAACGTGGAATCGCACGAGCCGCAGGCAACCGAAACCTTACGTCCGAACTTGCGAAACGATGCAGAGAAGCGATAAAAGAAGTCGATTTATGCATATATACAATTCTAGAATATATATATATATATATATATCCCTCTTCGAACTACGAGGATCATGACCCTCAGTTAGGCGCGCTATTTGAACGTTTACGAAGATTGGTGCGTGCTCTAATAAAAAATTGCGTTAATTGAGTTCTCACAGGGACATTATCATCAAAAGACTAAAACATCATTGATGAAACTTTTGTATGAATAAATATGGCAAGATTAGCGCTAATATTTCCCAAAATTTTGGATTTTTCAAAAAAAAACCACATCCTTGTAAATAGTAAAGTATCTACAGGTTTCATATAACATTTTCTTTCATCTTCTCAATGTTTTTATAGTCAGTTGATAGCTTGGAAAGTTTTGATCCAAACAGTACGCTTGTTGTGTGAAATGATTTTTACTGCACACACCACAAATAGAAGAAGATAACGTTTTGCATTCGCAGCCCATTTTTCTAATTCTTGGAGGATTTTTTTGAAATTGCATAGTTAGATTTATGTTCTCAAAAACTTTCTCACCACAAAATCAAGCTATCATTGGGATAACTTTAGTGGACGCATTATTGACAATAATACTCCACTAGTTTGAAATCCTTACGTTGAAAAGAATTTCTCTCGCATGCAATCGCAATTATAGTATTGCTCCCATGAGCCCTTGATTTCTTTTAGAAAAGTACTATTGCACAAATTGATTAGCACTCCTCTGATTTCTGAGATTACCCAAATTTGAACGGTATATAATATTTCTCAAATGGCTTGCTTTTTGCGCTCTAACAGTCAAAACGAAATTTTGTTTAACATGTAAAAACTCCTTGCCGGATAAGGTTTTTTTTCATAAAGAATGAATGAGCAGTCGTTAGCGCAGATTTCAGGGATACAATAGACGTGATTTATTTTTGGAGAAGACCTTTAAGAGCGGTGCAGCAGTTAGAAGAAGATTGGATTTTGCACTCCAAATGCTGAAATTTTGCGACATTAGCCCTATGTCACCGCGCTTTCTGTAATATATCGATTAACAGCGAGGCGTAAACTTCTTTTAATTGCTAGAGTACAACAATGAGCTTTTTTCTGCAACAAAGTTGCTATGGGAATCGTCGAGATCTCAGCTATCGATTAATTAATGAAAGTCTAGCGGAAAAGCTTTGCTAAGCGAGAATTGCGTTAGTGTGAAAGATGATTTTTTTTACTGTTAGGAAGCAATGAAGAAGCCATTATGGAAATAGAGTATATCTCTAGATATATCGACATTCTAGCTATCAAGCGGTCATTAAAACCCATACGAAAACCAGAAAAAGCGTTTTTTCAAGACGAAAAAGCAGGACGCGGAACACGAGAGAGATCGGAATTTGTAAAGCCTAATCTTCTTCTGCTCGTTACGGAGCTGCAAAGTGTTTTTTCGAGAAGACAAGTACACTGCTGAAATTTTTGATCTTTTTCCTACTTAATAATTAGTTTTTGAGCCACGCATGTGGTCTGTTATATTGGGCTGACTTATAGAGCTCAATGCACATGTTTCGACATTGTCAGTCTCATTCTCATCAGTCGGGCGGTACCCTTTGTCCTCTTGCCAGTCCTCTCGGGGCGCTCTGTCTCTATGCCCCAATAAGTCACCCCTATATAACAGACTACATGTATGACTCAAAAAGTGATTATCTGGAATAATGGAATTTCAAGCGTGGTATAACACTTTGACGATCACACCTGACTGGTAGGTACGTCGCGCCGTCGCTTGCGCGACGCTTAGTGGCCGAAGCATGTGCATCTCTGTGCGAAACTGTCGTTGTGCCTGCGCTGTGTTACAACAGGCGCCTTAATTCCACGCTGCCGCCTCAGTAGTTGATGGGGACCGTGGAAAAATTGAGAGTGATAACAAAGGCAGAGAAAAGAATGCCCTGGGTATGGGCAGCCTTTGTGATGGAGGTTCAGTGTCTTTTATTATGAGATCCTTGGATTTGTCTCGGGCAATGATGCGATCGATATCTGAATGCGGTTGGATTGTCCTCAGCGGCGCACTGACCTTTGTGCTGTCGCGCTTTCCATTCTGGGTTGCGGCGGCTTTTCCTTTTGAAGTGTCGAGTTGCACTTCTGGGCTCCGCTGGTTGAACTCTTGTCTGCGTGATCGTTGGACTTCTTCCAGCTTCTATCTTTTAACGGACAAGAGCACAAGGTTCAAACTCTTTATACGAGTTATAACCAACAATGGCGTTGTGTCAAACAATAGGGTGGAATCAAGCACCTTCGTAGCAACAAACAGCGGTCTAGGACCAAGCAATGGAGAAGAACCAAACGACCTATAACATACGTGTACATGATCGAAGCATATTGTTTATCGGAGAAATGCCTAAATGAATGTGTGTGACTGATTGATGAGATGTATCGTCGTCTGACGATACTGTGAATGTTGTAATTGACTGAGCCTGACGCGGTGGAGGAGCCCGCTTGGGTTGATATGTTCACCCCATAAACAAGCACCGACGGTGGGATCCAGTGGGTGAATATATTGTGTGATAACAATGGGCTTAAAATAGATTACTTATAGGCTGAAACCCTTAACCGCGGTGGTAGACCGAGCGTAGCCTGAGTGAGTTCGCTCCGCCATTGAAGTGATACGTTCAGCTCACAATTCTGTTGAGTTCATTTGACAGTTATGCGAACACAACCTTATGATAAGGTTTACGTACACGATATCGGGTTTGTGTGAA
>JAHQIW010002648.1:0-23609 GCA_019055375.1 Parelaphostrongylus tenuis
ATATACAGCGAATCCCTAAATCGAGGAGTACTGGACTACTCTTGCACGCGATAGCGAAAAATGGAAGAGATGCTGGTACCCGCTCGAGTCACTCGACGATCAACGGGACGACAGGTGATACAAGGTGGTATATATATGCAGTACTATATATACATATATACGCATGTGTATAGGTTATCTGTATGCATAATCAATGTACTGTATTAATATACGTAACATGTGCTAATACATACTATAATGATATATAAACACCATAATATATATACATATATATGGATGTACATACATATATAAGTATATATATATATATATATATATATATATATATATATATAATTGAAAAGACTTTGTATACAATTCAAAGTTCGACTCTTTATAAACCTCGGCATAATTAATTGATATATGAAAATTAGGAGAACTTACCTTGATGAACTGACGCGAGGTTGGTGAAATATTCCTAGTACCTTGGCTGACATTTCGGGTCCCGCCTTCTTCGAAGTCTGGGAGTATGTAGTATTAGTCTATTTGAATCATTCAATTACGACTACTTTCATCTTTTTTGTATACAAGCATTGAATAGCATGGTGAACAGTTTACTTTACTTACCGTTAGGATGATTTTCTGTGGCCCACCAGACGTCACGTAGACCAGCCGCACAGCATCTTATGTGACGAGTACTGGGCGCGGCGGGGCTTGACGGGGCGTGGCCCAGATCAAAAAGTCGATATGAGAAATGGCGCGAGATCATGGGCTATGACGAAGCGTTCTTCTTTGCGGTTCATCTTTGGCTTGTTCGCATGGGTCCAAAACGTTTCAAGTCTTTTATACACTGAGATCTTAGTAGGAAAGTGTAACTTATCAGGATAGGTTCAGAGGGCAACCCAAACCTTCAAACGACAGATTCAGTGACAGCAAGATCTCGTTAATCCTACCCTTCATTTTGCACACTTTAGACATTTTATTGATCCGTCTTCACAGTGTTTTTTTCACTGCGCGGATCCTAGTACTTCTATTACTCAGTTCCTTTTTCCGCCGTCTTCTCCAACGTCGTAGAATATTGGTTGAGCCAATCTCTTTGCAATTTCGAGGATAGCCTGGCTGTGGCGCTCGTCGTTGACTGCCGGAGGGGGTCAGGAGTAAAGCTTGGGTCCCACGCGGACCGCAACAAGCTTCACAACCACTGGCCGAGTACCCACGGCGTCCCCCCTCCCTTCCCTTCCCCCTTCATCGAATGAAATTAATGCAGCTATAAAGCGTTGTTTCAACAAGGCAAGCCTAGAGGAATCGGTAATAGTGACTGGAGTATCGGTGATTACTTCCAAGCGGTAGTCAATCCACAACCGCCTTTACGACCTTCTATGATCCACAAAAAAAAACTGCAAAACAAGTTCTTTATCTATTGTAAAACGAGTGCAGATAAATACATCGGCGAAATGAGAAGACCGCTCTATGTACGAATGAAGGACCACATAAGCGGACTTCCTATCAGTAATTTTATCTTTAGTTTTGAGTGTTTTTCTAAGACCACGCTCAAATTTCGGCATGCCCAGAATTAGAGCGGAGTTTTGAGAAAACTCTCGCAACTAAAGGTGCGATATATTAAAGGACACCACTCAAGGGCAATCAAGTGCAAAAAAACTGTTCATTCAGTGATATTTTTGCTTAATGGCACGTGTGAAATGTTCGTCGTCGTCAAACTCTTCATAGCCCCGAGAGGATTGGCGAAGAGTACTGCCCGCCTGATGAAACTGTCAAGGCCGAAGCACGTATATCGAGCTCTATAAGTTGCTCTATAACAGATACATGCATGGCTCAAAAAAAGATCATCAGGGCAACCTAGGATCTCCTTATAAAGCAATGATACTAAACTTTAAATCCATGCTAGGTTATAGGTAAACGTTCCTGAGAATGATTTCTCTCTCAGAAAATTGGAGGACTGACAGTGGTAGAAAAATTTCACTATGAAGCGCTTCAGCGCTTAGGTGTTATTGATCACCACAAGAAGCTCTAAATATGGAAAGTTCAACACATGATATTACAGAAAGGCTATATTGTTTTATTCAATACAAGAGAAACAAACATAAACACCTTTGAGAACAGTAACAACTGGTAACATACAATGACGCTGCTAAACGAAAATTTAAATGCAGGAGGTCTGCAGTTTTAGTCAAGTACACAGCCAGAGATGACAAATGGACTAACAAAATGGATTGTACAGACCAGTTTACAGTTAGAAAGAATCCACTTATCCATCAGAATCTTGATCAACTCCTCCGACAAACAACACGTTGGTACATCTGAGAAAAATGACAAAAAATTTCCAGAAAATCAAAGTTCCACTCGTTTGACAAGTGTATAGCTTCACAGTCATTTATAACTTATTAAAGTAAAATCATCTTTATAATTTTCGCTCAATAACAGGTTTTTTCCGGAGTCAGTAGTTATAGCAGAATGAAATCAGAAGAAACCCATGACCTTTCGCAATTTAACTCTCACGGAACCATGGACCCAACCTTCTGCGTCTCTAATTCTTAACGTGTTGCGTCTAACAGTGGCGTTTAGCCCCAGCATGCCACTGTTAGACGGAAGACACTCCTTTGTTAGACACAACTAGCTGCTGGTTAGGCATACAGAGGGTTGCGTCCATGTACCCGTGAAGGTTAAATTAACCAAAACAATCATTGACACTTTGTATACTCAAACAAAAACATGAGGGATAATACTTTCAACGTTGGTCAACGTCTGCGGGATGCGCCATGCACTCGACTCTATTCGTAGCACCATTAAAGGTAACCGAAGCACATCTGGACTTTATAATGACTCATGGTGAACTACCAAAGTATCAAGTCAATGGCGCTATCTGCCTATACAAGTACGGCACCAATTCGCCACCCATGGAAAGATGGAAATCTTGATGAGTCTCATACGAGGGATCGAAACTAAAACCACATCTGTGTTGCAGAGTACTCTTACCACTGCGCCACACGCGTCCTATAGAGTCCATACACGCGCAGCATAGTATGCAATGGAACAACTTCGACGCAATAAACCTCAAATTATTCTCCCAAAATTCCACTACAAGAGAGATTAGATTGGCAACATCAGGTTTTTTTTCGGTCAAGATGCATTTTTCAACCATTTGAAGATAAGGCATTTTTCACTTTTTTCCCGACTTTTAGAATTCATTCGATAGCCTAGATTTCAGCAATTGTGATAGAGTGCTTGCTTTCTAAGAAACAGCCCTTTCGATGCTTTGTAGAAGAAAAAGACAAAAGTGAGTTTAACGCTCGGCGAATTTCGGCGCGATTTTCGCTGAGCAGAGTTTCCCTAGACTGTCAGTAATCATTCTACAAATCAAATCTCGTTAATTCCCATGCTACGTTTGTTTCCTAGAGACGTCGTTTTGGTGTGCAGAGTTTCACAGTCTGCGCGCATTTCTTGTCGGCTAGAGTGTGTGAGTAGCTGTGTAAATGAGGTTTGAATATTCACAACAAACGGATTATGAGTATGAAACTCAATCTTATCTTTACTGTTACAGCGCTCTGAAAGGGCTTTTTCAAAATCAAGTATACTTTTGAAATCTCCAAGATTAACCTATCCAGTGATTACTAGATATTTAAGGAAAAAGGAAAAAAGCCTTGTCTTCGAAGAATTAGAAATGCATTCCTATATCCAAAAGTTATCCGACATCGTATCTAAAAGTCGAAAAAAAGCAGTACCTGATTAAAATCTCGCCGAGATTTCCAGTTTGTTGCCATCGATGTACTCCTCGGCATTTGCCATTTGTAGATTCATATATCCATCTACAGCGACAAGAATCCCTACAATGTTGTTTGGTAATCTAAACTGACACGGCTAACAATCATAATAAAAACCTTGGATTGGGAATAGTTGCTATCTTTGTATTCCATACACCATTTCAATCGACACACAATCGGTTCCCAGTCAAACTATTCAGGAATGGCTTCGGATTGACTGGCTGCAGAGTCGACACAACTGAAAAAGGAAACACTTGAAAAAAGCAGCAAATCGCGTAACCTGATGACGATTTGGGGAACGCAAACGGACTTCTTCACTTCTCTTAATCAGACTTTTCTTCTTAGTTTGCTTGTTGTCAATCAGTAATGAAACCTCACGATGAAAATCCTATACCATACATTGAACTAGAATAAAGGAAAACCGACAATTTCAAGCGAGCCCATTAAGAAGCCCGACAAGATTCGCTAGAAACGATTGAAACATTCGAAACTATTGGAAAAAAAAACTCAAAGCAGCTCTAAAAACGCTTGCCTACGTCGATCTTAATTATAAAAACGATGGAATACGACAAATCATTGGATCAACTCCCCGATCTGCCTAGTAGCGTTACTGACGGGCCCGTGGTCGAATGGCTAAGGATGTTCGAGGCGGGGCTGAACTCTCAACGCTCTGCTACAGCATGGCTATCCTCAAGATTGCAAGATATGCTCAGTCAGTAATGCACAACATTCATGAGGAAGACTAATCCTCAATGAAGCGGGGAGACGAATCGGATGCTAGGACTACAAAGACAAGTACAGTAGGAAGAAGTTGTGACATGGGTAATATAAAAGAAAAGTGAATAGATCTACCTCGATTGGAAGCAGTTTATAGGGGTGGGGGAGAAAATTTGCGGGCTTCTTCATTCCTGATGATTATTTTCATGCACTTGAGCTTTTCTTTTCACTTTCATTTAGAGACATTCTTGCGGTTGTTTTGATATATTATTGACTGGATTCCTCGAATTAACGAGCGCTCCATAGGAAGACCACCGACCCTATAGCCCGACTTCTTCACGAAAAGCCTAGAAGAAAGATATGATGCTCAGCGAATCTCTAGAGCGAGGAGAAACCCACTGGGCAACTCTTATACGCGATAAGGAAAATGGGTAGTGTTGCTGATGCTCGCTCAAGTCGTTCAATGATCAGCAGGACGAAACGTGATACAGATGATATAGTTCTCTAAAGATGGAAATTGCCTACAGAATAAAAACGACTGATGACGCTACACGAGTATCGTTTAGGTTCAAGTGCTGCTTTGGCGCGTAACGATGCTCGTGTAGCATCTACAATCGTTTCTGCTTCTTAGAGTAATTCCCTTTGAAAAAAAAAACGTATAAGTGTCGTATACCAAAATAACCGCCAGTAGCTTCTCTAAACGATAAGGATAAAAGGATAAAGCTCTCTGTGTTGATCAATCGGTGATGGATGCGTCATGCATTCGTCTTCAATTTTTAACTTCGTTTGAGGTGATTGAATGCATATCTGGCCTTTACGATGACTTTTGCTGGCTTCTCGCTGAACCGAGTCAGTGCTGCTTATCCTCCCAAGCAAATTTAAGACCAGTCTGCTACCAATTTACCGACATCGGAGAAATGGACAGCCTAGTGAGCCAAGAGAG
Source organism: Parelaphostrongylus tenuis (assembly GCA_019055375.1). Classification (NCBI taxonomy): domain Eukaryota; kingdom Metazoa; phylum Nematoda; class Chromadorea; order Rhabditida; family Metastrongylidae; genus Parelaphostrongylus; species Parelaphostrongylus tenuis. The sequence goes on from JAHQIW010002648.1 coordinate 5,419, forward strand.
CGAGATCGAACCATTGACCTCGCGTGCGACGCAGAGCACCTCTAACCACTGCGCCACATGCGCCCTTTCAAACGGTAGTAAATCAAAGACTTAAATGCATGGAAGGTAATAAACAAAGACGAATAAATCCGGAAAATTTCTTGCCAACCTGGTATGAAATGATAAAGTAATTTGATTTACCGCTACTGAAATACGTATAAAACTGTGACTAGCTCAGAAATCTTCGAACATTTTTCACACATATACCTTCCTATGTGAGAGTTTCACCAGACAGAATTCTCAAAATCCCCTCCACGGCTTCAAACTTAGCCGACATAAAAGGCAAAACTCGATGAACATCCACAGAGGAATTTTCATGTCAGCTGACGCCTTTCGGATGCGATTTTCTCAATCCGATCAATAGGCAATTCACTCTGATTACGTCGACTATGAGCACAACCCCAATGACAGGAATGACAATTTCTGTCATAAAACCAAAATAAAAACAAAAATGAAAACTATTGCTAACAAAAAAAGTAATCACAGGACTTCTTCAAGACAATGTTCGCATCGCGGCGATTGAAATAATCAGAATAATGGGTAAAAAACTCAAAAAAAAAAAACACTGAAACGCTCCTCTATAGCGGCCGAGAGATAAAATGGTAGTGGAATACGGGAACTACCCAGGTCGGTCGACCAGCTCAGCCGGAGTTTTCCTCAATTCTACATCTCCAGAAATCGATATCGATCGATAAAAACAATCAATATGCTGATCGCAAGTAGAAACCAATCACAGGAATCACAATCAAATCATGAAGCCTATCGATTCACGAATCAACGAAACGACGCGGACACCGACGAAGCAGCAGAAATGAACGGATTCGAATTATTCTGCAAGTGTGTCTTTGTATTGACGGACTTTTACACTAAAAACATACGAGGTACAGTAACCGAAAAGATTATTTCGAGGTCACCACAGCCTCATAGAGAAGCGGGAAGATGGCCAAAACTGTGACCCCTGTGGCGCAGGGGTTAGCGTGCGCACTCGGTGTTCGTGGGACGCGGGTTCAACTCCGGATTAGCGGTTTTGCATGTGTTTTAGCATCCCTGGATAAATAATGATAACGTCATAAGTTTGCTACAAGAGCGGTAGAGTGGAGAGGAACTTTTGATATACCACTTTCTCGTGTTAGGGGCACCCTCAAATTTATATCTCATAACTGCTATCTGAGTCAACTTGTCATGTGGTCTGTTGAACAGGTTCTTGTGCAACCCAATACACGTGTTTCGACCTCAACAGTCTCGTCAGTCGGGCAGAACCCTTTCGTCTTCTAGCCATTCCTCTGTGGATGATCCAGTTCCCAGACTAAGGGTAGAGTAGAGATTTTTTTTATTATATTTCGTTGGCTTCTTAGATACACAGATAAGAGGTCGCGACACGGCCGAGAGATTCTAATGCTCGCCGTGGCCCGCGCAGCGCCGATCTCCGCGCACCCTCCGGCAGTTACATCGAACGCTCTCTGGAATGCTACAGCCACGCTATTTTTGAGATTGCAAGGAGAAACCCTGATCAGGATTCTACTTAAGAAGATGGCGAAAAACGAATCAAACGGTAGAGATAGTGGGATCCGAGCAGTGAAAAAAACAAAGTGAAGGCGGACAATAAAGCGCTTCAACCCTACGGGGACAATGGACCCTCTGCGTATGTGACCTCCAGCGTATTTCGTGTAACAACGGAGCGTGCCATTGTTAGACGCCACTGTTGAACAGTATGCAGGGGGTTGGGCTCCATGGTTAGAGGCAGCACGTTGGGGTTTAAAGACGCCGAGGGTTGGGTCCATGTTCCCGAACGGGTTAACAAAGTACAGAATTAGTAACCGCAAGCAGCTCTATGGTCTGGGATGCGAGTTTACAAGCTTGACGAGAGAAATGGGAAGAATCTGTTAACAAAAAACATGCTTTTCTTCACCTCTGTGAGAGATCTACGACCTGTATGTGAATATATCAATTTGTGTACTCGAGTTCTTCTAAGTTCCGCGATTACTAAGCGTAATAATGCTGTACGTACCTTTCGTTTCCAGTGTTCTTTTGAGACCACACTCAAGATTCACTATGTCTGATCATGTATTTTTGAGCCACGCATGTGGCCTGTCATAGGGCAACTTATAGAGCTCGGTACACGTGTTTTGACCTTGACAGTCTCGTCAGTCGACCGGTACCCTTCGTCTTTAGCCAATCCTCTAAAGGCAACGCAACCTCATACTTCGTCGCCTACTCTTAGTCTTGGTCTTGAAAAAAACGCTTAAACGAAAGGTGTGATATATCAAAGAATTCCACTCAAAAGCAATCGAGTATAGAACATTTTTCATGCAGTGACAACTTCACTCATTGGATCATGGAAAATGTTCGTCGTCGCTTACTCTTAGTATTGGGACTGGGGGACCCCGAGAGGATTGCAAACCGACTGACGGGATTGTCAAGGTCAATACACGTGTATCGGGCTCCACAAGTTGCCCTATAACAAACCACATGCGTGGTTCAACAAATCATTATCAGGCACAATGATATAGATAATTAACGCTTTCCCTAATTCGGAGAGCTTGCGATAATTCAGTAAAAGTGAATTCGTGTAGGAAAAGACTGCTAGCATATCAAGGCTTGTTTAAAAGTGAGCAACTACCTTGACTACATGCATTTACAACTCACATACATTTCAAATTTCTATCGAGGATGTGGAGATCCAGACTACACAGATTATTAGTGTGATTCTTGGATAAGTGGAGGTCAGAAATCTCTATAAATAAGTGAATTCTATGAGAGTGGAGTAATCAGCTACTAAATCTAACAGAAAAAACGATAAGGGGTTTTCTAGTGAGCATGGGCCTGACAATAAAAACCAACTTCTCCGATCAGCTATTCACCGAAATTGGACTACTTCGGCCGAACTTATGCGGAAAAAAGGAGTCCTGGAACTCCCCTTTAGCTGTGCAGGTCCTGCGTGCTAACACCGTGCTATAATGTGTTTCAGAGTTGTGATATTCACCAGAATTGTCCACAACATGCATCAGTAAGGTCATCATTAAGCTTAATGCAAAAACTGGCGCAAAGAAAGCTGTTGAGGAACATCACATCGAGATCCTCGGTTAAGAACGGTGTGAACAAGGCAATCGACAGCTTGAATTGTCATGATGACCAAGATCTTCATTCATGCAAACTCACAGCACTGCAAAGTCAATCTAACATTAGACGCTGCTTTTCCCCCATTGGCACCCATATTCAAGGAAAAACGTACTTTTCACCCCTTTTTTGACGTTTTAGTAATCATTCGATAACTTAAATCTCAAAAATTTAGACGGTATCTTTTAGTTGACAATAAAATTTTGAGCAATTCACGGCTAGGTCTTTTATGAAAGGCTCAAAAAGAGATAGTCAGATTACAAAAACTGGGAGAGACAGAGAGGTTTGAAAAACAGTCAAACATAGAGGCGTCTTTTATTTTTCAAAACTTCCTTTATAATAGTGTAATAGTAAAAATTTTCATTTCACACTTAGCGTTGGACACAGCTTTTCATTGAGACTTTGAATATTGATTTGTTAAGCGCAATTCTGAACGATTTCAATGATACGCTTGGTTTTTGACAAGAACTTTTAATGCGTTGTTCCAGCCGAAAGAATATTGAGTTTTGCTTTTCCTCCTCTAGGCCCGATGGTCCACTGCCTATGTTGCGAATTTCATCTACATATTGCAGCGAACAGTGCACACAAAGTGCAAAATCCGATATTCTTTTGGCTGTAAAAACGCACCAGAAAGTCATTTTTGAAAACCAAACATAAATTGAAATAACTGAGAGTTGTGCTATCGAATGAATACTGCAACTATGACAAAAAGGGTGTGCTCGGAGATAGGCGCTTGAGAATTGAATGAAATTTTATTTTTTACTATCACACCACAATATGATAATCTTTTGAAAATTAAAATGACCGTTAAAACTTTTGAGATTTTAGCTATCGAATGACCACTTAGAAGCCAGCAAAAAACAAAAAGAAACGCCTTTTTTGGATGTGGGTTCAGATAGGGTAAAGTACACATTAGACATATGAGACCCCAATGAAAACTATCACAATTGGTACATTACAATATAGTTTTATAGTGCAGTGCCTGGACTGTTTTACATAACCGATATCATTGTATACTCAAATTTTTTTACACCGGATTACACTATCGCGCCACTCGTATGCGATTTATTCTCTGAAAAAAGCATAGAAGCTGCAAAAATTCAAAAAACGAATTTCGAGTTTTGGAAGCTAGGATTTGTAGACATCATTAGCCGACTTTGGGAAAGATGCCGTTAGTGACATCATGGATAAGGGATCGACTAATTCGACAATTTCGCGCAAGCCTGCTGGGAATGTAGGTGACGCCAAAAACAATTTTTTTTTTGACAATATTCGAGCACATATGTGTGAAATCAAGTGAATTAAAGGCGTTCATAAACCCACAACTCAAGAGAGGATATGAAGATGAAAAATTCTGATGGAAATACAGATGCTGAATAAGCATTCGCATTGCTGCAACTTTAGTTGCAAGACAGAGAAAACTATTGTGTAACGCCCGGATGGAAGAGTAGTTCTGAATAGCCAACAGAGAAGATTAACCATCACTTCCACTCGAATACCTTTGTAGCTGGATTATTTTGTTTCAGGATCAGATGAAATTTGCTATGTCATCTCTGTGGTTATTCATATAAAGATCCGAAACGACATGTCGTTGGTGAGAAATCGTACAGATTGTGCTCAGGATAATCTGAGATTTAAGCATCTGAATTTTATGACCAGCAGCCAGCTCTCCCCCATATATCATATTGAATGAGAGTGTACAGTCAATGGAAAACTTCGTGTTGCTGCAAACGAACGAGAACACACTGAAAGCTCTCGGATTTGCTGAGAAAAGTAGTCATTTGGGCAAGTCAATGGAGGATCGCGTTCTGTTGAAAAAGAAAGTGAGCGTACGGAAGGCTCTCAAACAAATTGAAAAAAAGCGATCACATTAGCCCTACACAATGTTTACGTTCTTGATCTGCACATGAAGACGTTTCGAAAGCTTACATTAACTTCACACCTAAAATTTCACCTGGCACGCCATGGTCAAGTGGTTGTGATGCTCGTCGCGGCGCGCGTGGAGTCGAACTCCACACTCCACCTCTCCCACGCAGTCAGCAACAACGCCCTGTGGAACGCCACGGCAAGGCTATTCTCGGGATTGCAAGCAGACTTGCTCGACTTTTAATCTACGTCGTTCAAGAAGAAGGTTGAAAAACGAATTGAATGCTAGAAATGCTGGGATCCGCACGGTGGAAAAGAAAACACTGTGGTGACAGACCACATAAAGTGCTAATAAAAAATCTTTTTTCTACCAAGCTACAGTAAGATTATCATGCGTGAAAACGAAAGGACTTGAAATCAATGGCGTTTTGCCAAATTATTTTCGTCCGTTCACAAAAATCTTACGCATTACCTATGTCTCACGTCAGTTTCAATACATGACAATGTAGTTGAGTTCTTATGCATAATGCCATCTGTATCGAGTAGGTTCCACATCCTATTTCCGGTCGTTGAGCCAGCCCCTTTTCTTTCTTCTTATCTCACTGAAGCCGGTTCATAATCAAATTTCGCGCTCAGCGACGAGACGAGTACTTCACTCATTTCACTCATGTCTACTTAGTGATACTCACACCTGAAATATAATCACTACTTTCATATAGAAATACTTCATCATTTCACATTACTGCTATACTACGTCAAAATTATTACATGAAAATTTCTCAGAACAATCTTTAGCACAACGGGAAGTCGAAGGCACCGCGTTCAACACCCAAGGGCTAGACAGATCAAACCACAGAAATTTCCTTGTAAGGAAAATCATTAGGAAATGAGGCGATATTGAAAACTTAGCATACTGAAAAACTGCGATGCACTTTCGCACACCGAATTATTCAGATATAATTAGAGCAAATGATCTACAATGAAGGTGCCTCAAGTCAAAAAGATTGAAGAATAAATTACAAAAATTAATGTCAACGTTGATACTCAGTGATGAAAAACAAAACAGACCCACAATATAAATATAAAGATAATACATTTCCTAAGAAGCCTGGATGGGTTAAAAATTTTTTATAATTTAGAATTTCACAGAACAAGGTTATGTCAATCAGCACACCATAATATTCGAATACCGTGGATGTATTAGAAAACAGAATTTTTGATAGACGAATAGAATGGACAGCGAAAATCGCCAACTATTTCCTCCCCATTTGTCCAGTTGCTTTCCCACAGATGATTCACTTTTAGTGCAGAAGACACAACCGTTGATGGGTTTCCAAGCCTGCTTTATAACTAAACGTGCTGCCACATTCACACCTAAAATCGAGCAAAATAGCATCGTTTCTCTCAATTTTGTACGTGATTTCTCCATTGAAATTACAGTATCTAATTCACATGATTACGTATATGTTTGGTCGTGGCTAACACTACCAAAAAAAAAGTTACAGCCAAATAATGCAGAGTGCTGTGCAAAAAACATTTGCGTCAGTCGGGACTCGAACCCAATCCCACTCTCTCCGGGAGCGTGTGCTGAACCGTTGCACCGCCAACTGGTATATATAAGATCGCAGGAGTTGAACCCGCGCTTCACCCATACCGCGTGCTTCCATTACATCACCGAGGGAAAAACCTTTTTCCATCACTCTTTCGTCGATTGAAATACGAAACTGTTAGAGTGTGGTAACGGAGCTCGCCTCGCTGGTGTTACGACAGCAATCCAGGGTGTAGGTTACAGGTTGTGCAACAAATCAGTGCCGCTTTCGCTTTTCAATAAAATTTTTGCAATAAAATCGTATGACTTTGCTCAATTTTTTCCTGCGAGCACATTTGGGTCAACTTCTCTATACTTGCTTTGAGATGGAGCTGTTTTGGGCACAAAGTCGCTTGCCACTCTTAGACGAAAAGTGCGTTTGGAAAAATGCTATTGAGGCGGGGCGCAAGATTAGTGGAGCTCGAGGTCATGATGCGGTTGCAGAAACGATGGCATCTGAGCTTTGATCAGTCCATGAGCAACTAACCCATTTTGACTTATTCCAGACCGCAACCAGTTCATGCAAAATGTTAGCGATGGTCTTGAAGCAACAATCGAACTTCTCGGCTACCATCCAACATACCATTGCGGGATTCTCTTCGACCATCTCAAGGACAGCTTGACAACCAACTTCCTGTGGGTAGTCGAGCGCTATTCACTCTTCATACCGTTTTCTCCAGTTAAAAACTTCGCAACCCACTTCCCAACCGCCCTTTCAGCAACCGCATCATCGTCCCAGGCTCTGTTAACTTTCCGCGCCGCTTTACTAGCATTTTCCTCTACGCGCCACTCGCCCCTAAGTAGCAGACGAATTTGTTGCTAAGCAGTTCAGTCTAATAGCAAATACAGGCAAGTTGTATACCAAAATGTTCACAAGAAAAGTAGCGATTGCCTTAAAAACCAAAATCATGTAGTTTCATTACAAAATCCTACGAAAAAACCGAAACGGCACAGAATTCTTGCCTAACCTATCGATATAGAGATTCAACTACCGTGTGGCCTCGCAATTTTTGCATACCACTTATCAATTTTAGAAGTAACATAGTGTTAGAGGTGCATCTATGACAGTGTTAACCCACCTTGTGTCCGCGCAAAAGGAAATGTATCAAGCATTTGAAGATAGGCTCCAAGAAGAGCACTTTGCATGAATACCATGGAACCTTCTCAGTATTCCTTATTTTCCTCCAGTACGGAGAATAGTTTTTATTGAAGCATCTCGAAACGGCACATCCATGTGCAAAACTGCAAATACCTCGGCGAGATCAATGGCATTTGCGACCGAATCAAAAACCACCATCTTTCATCAAATCCGCACGCGCCATCAATATCTAGATTCTACCAAATGGTGTGGAATGGTGTGCAAAAGGCGTTGGCAGTGCAACTGGTTGAAGTGCGCGCTCCCGGAAAGAGTGAAATGCGGATTTGAGTCCCGCATGACGTCAAAGCTTTGTTCGACACTCAACAACATTGGGTATGTTTACATCATACCACTGCTAAAAGGCGATTAAATAAAAAGAATTCCTGTTGATCATATCCAATAACTTATTCATGTGCGATACTAAATCGAAAAACTGAGCCGAAGAGTCTCCATATAAGTAGATTTCGATTTAATAGACATTAACAAAGTTTGAAGGTAAATCTCTTCTTCATAACTTTACTGCAAATCCATGCTATATGTTTCTTCGTGGTTTAAACATGACAAATAAAAATTAAATAGCCACTGATAATTCTACTCACCTATGATTACAGGCCTCAACAGCGTAGTCGGCTTACTCACAGATAACGTTGGCGGGAATTCATATGTTCACAGTCACAGAGAATGCTCCTGAACAGAGAAAATGTTTCCCTTTCTGTCAAGCTATCCAATTCAGTTCCTAGAGGAAAAAAAACTCCGGCACATTTACACTCTCTAAGCATCATTTTCTCTCAAAAGAAAACTGTCATAGAAAGTAGGAAAGCTCTGCAAAGGATGATAGTAAATTACCTGATTGAAGTGGAATCTTTGAGCAGAACACTCGGACTGTGTTATGGAGAAGATGGTCGACGTATTCAGGCTCACCTGGTGCTCTAATCTCGCTACTTATCTTCAAAAATTCCAAAATAGTACTGATGTGTGTTCCACATGACAGTGATAATCACGTAATTGAAGGAGAAGAGTTAATAACAACAACAACAGCAAAACAAACCATGCCATCACCGACTTGGACGAAACTGCTTTATGTAAGCAGAAGATGCGCTACATGCAGGGTGGTCCTTCTCAAGCGACTATAAAAATTACTGGCCCAAAATAAGGTTTTTTGGTCCAAATCAAATAATCTAGAGTCTAAAGATGAAATTTCTAAAATAAATGAAAATATTCAAGAACAAAACAAGAAGGCGCTATTCAATATGCTTCGTCAGATATGAAAGACAACCAAAAATTTAGAAAGTTGATGAGAACGAGAAAAACTACATTGTTAAAGAGCTGTGTAGAAAGTTCCTACCCTTTTGCTTTTTTTTGTTTTAATGTTGTTCTAATGAAACTGCATTTCCTGGTATCATTCAATTGTGCATTTTTCTTGCGAACATTTCGGTATTCAACTTGTTAATACTAATTCAATATGTAGCTGTCCCGGGAACAAATTCGCTTGCTACTCATGCATGAATGGCGCGTTGTGGAAAATGCTAGTGAAGCGGCGCGTAAGATTAATAAAGCTTGCGGCGATGATACGGTTGGAGGACGGCTAAAAAGCAATTTGCGAAGTTCAAAGCTAGAGAGATCACTGTCGCCCGGACCGTCTACAGAAAGCTTCCTTAATCCTGTGCACCACTTCACTAGCATTTTCTGCTGAGCGTCAGCCGCTCATGGGTAACAAGCGAATTTGTTTCCAAGACAGTTCTATATTATAGCAAATATAGGCAAGTTGTATATCAAAATGTTCATAGGAAAATGCGCAATTGAACGATATAAAAATCACGCAATTTCGCTGCAAAAGTATTATTAAGAACTGAAACGGAACAAATTTCTTACAGACTCTTGACAGGAATCAAGAAAATGGCAAATATCTATAAATCAGGACAAACACTTTAGCAATACCAATAAATTTAGTAAAAAATGCCTCCAAAAGTGACTAAACGATTGCAAGTATTTGTAGTATCTCTCCAGAACAAAGCCATTCACTTTAGTAAAAACAACGAAACTTAGCAAAAACTCCATAAGGGGAGTGAATAGAGTGAAAGCAGTTGCTAAACTCCCTCAGATCAACTGAACCATTAAAGTGATACTGCTAACCAGTTAGAAACTTTTTGAATAAAGGCCGACGCTAGCAGAAAGTTGTGATGCCACCAGTTCGAAAGGGGAATGTGATGGGGCCTCTTTTGCTGGGCAAAAACTTTTCATAGAAGTGCTACTAATCATTCGAATGCTTAAATTTCGGGAAACTACAGTACGTGCTCGTCTTTCATAAAGGTCCTTTTACAGCGCTGTAGAATTTGAAATAAGATCATGCTTCGCACGAGCTACGTGTTTTTATAACTATCACACTTTTGTTTCGCTGAAGAAATCCGTTGTCTAAACTATCAACAACCTTTGAATAGCGTGAATGTCGTTGAGTTTGAAAATTTACGTGTTATTGAGAAAAACCTTCCTACAACCCTGTATCATTCGTAATAAGATTACGCTTTTCACGCGCCTCCATACTTCAAATCTTTCGGGACCGTGGACCTACTCTCTGTATTAACCTCTAACGCGGCAACACTGGACGGTCTGCTCCACCTCCTGTGCATCTCTAACCGCCAGCGTGAGAGTGCTTCGAATGTATCATTATATCATCTAAATTGTATTATTGTTGTTACTTCCCCACTTATAACAATGTAATACATTTACATATAACATAACATAGGGAAACAACAACAGCAATACATTTGAAATAATACAACTACATAAAATGCGTCCCCATTCCGGGGTTCGAGATAAGGAGGAGATGGAGCAGACCGTTCAGCGTTGCCATGCTGGAGGCTAGAGACGCAGAAAGAGTGCGCCCACGGTATCAAAAGGGCTGAAAATTGATGGGACCACAATTTCCCACTAGGGTCGGAAGACCAAAAAGTGAAAATATTAGTAGAGCTTCTTTAGACTGAAAAACGACAAACAAGTGAAAGGTCACCAATTGACGAAACCGATTCAACCAACCAACCTCGATTTCACCATGGGGATCTACCTTGAATTCATAGAGCCCTCAAAATTAGTTGTATCCATAGTACGATGTTATGAGACTTCTGCCAAGATATTGGACTTCCTCTTTTGAAATGAGCTAAAACGAAACACGGATAATAAAAGCTTACAAATAATTAAGCCAGTAACAAATAAAGAACGAAAGAAATTTTTGAAGGCTGACTTCCGTGGACCCAGACTGTGAGTGTCCGCCAATGTGGGAACGACTCCACCTCCTCTGCTCCTACTAGTCGCCTTCTACAGTACTACCTTCGCTGCAGGACCGCACGCGAATCACTCCAGAACTTAGCTGTGGATACTTGCAACGAAAGTAGTACTGCAGTCGACGCCCAGTCGGGGCAGAGGATGTGGAGTCGTTCCCCACGCTGGCGGACACACCCAGCTTGAGCTGTCGGAAGTCATCTGTGTAAAAGAATTTAAAGAAAAAACAAAAAAAAGAATTTAAGAGAACAAAAAGAAATTTAAAATTTGAAGAGGGAATGCTTGACGTCCCCATATTATCATCGAAAACATCCTCGTTGCCATTAGCTAGAACACAGTATCTCACTGGATTAAACACTTACGTGGAAAAACCTGTAGGACACCGAGTACGTTTCTACTTTTGAAAAGAGAGCCAGAAGTGAGAGGGATAACCTCGTGTTTAGTGGTACAGTGTGTCAGAAAGCAAGGTGTTGGTTCGATCCACTTCCCCACCATTCTCGAGATTACTCAGCTAAACACCCAGAAGCACGTCAGCTCAGCTACCTTTGAGCTGCGCGGAGAGTCGTTTCAACCAGCATTTAACGACATCTGTGAAAGAAGACGATCTTCTTAAGTAACAGGCAGCCGAAACAACAAGTGAATTGCTCGAAGACCTATGTGGAGGATGAATGCGAGCGAAGGAATCGAATGCAAGAAGGGTTGTATAGCACAGAGAAAATGGGTTAGCGAGTCATAATAGTTCGGGAAATGCTAGCAGACTTACTGAGAAGATTCGCTCTCCCATCAACAAAGATTGGCCAATTCTTGTGATTGAGACTCGGGAACGCTCTGACACAGCTACCTAACAAATCTCAACCTTGACAAAGTGTAGGATTACTTTCTATTCCTTCGTTATTCATGCAGCCGAAATATCAATCGTAGTGAAGCGAGGGGAGTTGGCACAATGGCTAGAGATGCAATGTATCAGAAAGCGATTTGATATGCGATGAGGGTACTTTTCGGTTACAAGGGAGGAAATAAATATTCGACCTGATCTGCTGTACAAGAATAGTTAATAGGAGTGCTAGCAATCATTCAAAAGCTTGAATCTCTGACTACAGCCCTATGTAGCCGCCTGCTCAAAACACCATTTTATGACGCTGTATAATCTAAGACAAAATTATGCTTTACATCTCTCTCGCGCCTTCATTTTCGTCACGCGGATAATTCGCTGAAAGTAGGAAAACCATATTAACGTGTAAAGGAAATTTCACAGTATCTGAGTTAATCATTTTATACGGAGTTTCTAACAAAGCGGAGAAAAGATTTCCAATTGAATAACAAGTTATCTTCTTTTCATTCTGTACTGTGTTTGGGAAAGCGAATTGAGTCTGTGTAAGCAAATTATCCTGTAGCAATCCCACCACAGACATTGAGTTTTGCGGGTATCTCAGCATTCTTGTGCTCAGCATTGTTGCTTCACATCGTACCCTACCATGAAGAAGAAGGAATATATAATCTGACAATGCACTTTCAACCTTTCATGAGGTCTGTTATGAGCACTTCTACAGTGCCAGGCACGTGTTTCGGCCTTCCAACTTCGTCAGCCGGGCAGTAGCCTTCCTCTTTAGCCATTCGTCTCCAGCAATGCAACCCCTATATAGAGCTGGCGCAACGATCATTTTACACGTGTCACTAAGTGTAAATATTACTAAACGACAGTGTTCTACACTCAACTGCTCTTGGCTGGTATCGTTAGATATGTAGCGGGCTCTATGAGTCGCCTCATAATAGAATACATGCATAGCTCAGAAAAAGATCATCAGGCAGCCTCCGATGTCCTCATAAAGGAAAGATCTTGAATTCTCTGTCTATGCTAAGGTTATAGATATTCGCTCTTGATGATTATTTCTTTCCCCCGAAATCAAAAATTGAAAAAAAAAAGTAGTAGAGAAATTTCCTTATAAAGCGCTTCAGCATTTTGATGTTATTAACACCACAACAAGCTCCAAACATGGAATGTCCAGCACGTTATATTACAGGAAGGCTATAATATTTTATTCAATACAAGAGAAACACACATAAACACCTTCGAGAGCAGTAACAATTGGTAACATACAATGCACGCTGCTAAAAGAAAGTTCAATTGCAAGAAATCTGCAATATTTGAGCCAAGTTCGTTGCCAGAAGTGACATATGGACCAAACAAATTAGCATTACACACACCAGTCCACAAAGAAAAATTCACATAATCCATCAGAATCTTGATCAACTCTTCCGACAAACAACACATTGTTGCATCTGAAAATAATCACAAAAAATTTTCAGAAAATCCAAAGTTTCACTAGTTTGAGAAGTGGATAGCTTCACGTTCAATAATATATTATTGAAGTGAAATTACCTTTATATTTTCCCCGCAGAAATGAAATCGAAAAAGAGCACAAGATCTTTCGCAATTTAACCTTTACGGGAACACGGACCTAAACTTTCTGTGTCTAAACCCCCGAGTTTTGAGTCTAACGTTGGAGCGTGCTGCGTCTAACAATGGTGTCTATCCCCAGCGTGTCACTGTTAGACGCAAGACGCTATATTTAGGCGCAAAAGCTGCGGGTTAGACGCAAGTAGGCTGGATCCATGGTCTCATAAGGGTTAAACCTAGCAGAAACGATCAATCAAACTTCGTATACCCAAGTAAAAGGACGAAGGGTATAGCTCCTCAACGTTGGGCCATGTTCATTGCCTGTAATTAAAAACCTTTCTCCAGCGAAAATTCTCTTCTTCATTCACTGCCGGACAACGGAAAGGAGCTCTCAGAGAGAAATCCTCTGCACAACAATAGATTAAAGACGACTAAACAACGAGATACTGAGATTTAGAACTAGAAAGCAATCACAAAAGTGGATAAATTAGACTAAGAGATCACGAATCCAATCTTCCACGCTTCCGTACAACGCAATTCTCCCTCCAAAAACAGCGCTATTCTTGGTCGATTCAAAGTATCTTGAAAAAAGGTCACGTGCCATCAAAGACGAAAGACTAAACCGCAGAAATGGTGATGACCAACTTGACAACGTTGGGATTCGCTCTAATCACTGATGGATCGAAGGCGATTACAGGAAGAGCAGCGAGACTACGTGCTCTAGACAAGGCCACATACGACTGGCCTTCAACGAACACCCTGTCAAATGAAGTAATATTACTTCGATCTCGCATCGATAAAACCAATAGTAGTAATAATATATTCAGGGATGCTAAGTGATATGCAGAACTTTCGACCCCAAGAAGGAGTTGAACTCGCGTGTCACCCATATAGTGGGTTGCGCGCTACCGTTACATCACCGAGGCTACCGCTCTGCTACCTCTAACCTCCGCTTTGAAAACGCAGGATCAACCCTTATCTGAGGTCGAAACATTGGTATATCACTCAGCCAACTTCCTTGGATATGTTATTACACTGCTATAATAGCGCTAACTAAAAAAATTCTCCTGAGAGACTACAATTTTGGATATATTTCCTTTACTTCAATCCATTTTCAGCAATTTGACGACAAGGCTTTTTTACTTTTTTATAAACTGGTGGATTGCGATTCGACAACGTAACCTCGAGGTTTCAACACTACAATTCTTGGAAAAAGTCTCCTTAAAATGCTGCAGTGCATTTTTTGCTCAGTTAGGGTTCGAGGGATGGTCTCAAAACAGATTTTAGTGGTTACTTGGTAGCATAAATTCTGGTATTCTGAAGACAAGTTCAATCGAACATGATTTTTACACGACTGGATCAGCGAAAAGAAGATTGTGTCTGCGACTCCTAGGATTTAAGCTGATGAGGCTAAGGCTTAGTTATGGTTTTTGACATTGTGGGATGAAAATGAAAGCCCAGGCCATAGAACTAGAAGACAAAGTTTGTTCAACAATTTCAACACAAAAAACTTAGACATTTTTTGCAAAGAAGAAGTAACACTCAAAAGAAAAAACTCGAAAAAAAAAAAACGCCATTCCTAGGTAGCTTAAAGATGCTGCGCACAGCGCGATTCGAGGGACGCGCGATATCGCGCACTGGATGTGAGACCCAGTTTCATTTTCATTGCTACAATGCAATAAAAAGGGTTTTTTTCAAAAACTGAATGAAGTACTAGAATCTCCAAAATTTTAGGCTATCGAACTGCTACTGAAGCTCTAAAAAGAATAAAAAACTTCTAGTCTCCAAAGTGTTGAGAATTTGAATTGAGATGGAGATTTTGTACCTAAATTTTCGAACCCTATGCAATTCTCTTTTCGTAAAATCAATTATGCATCCATTAAGAAATCCTGCGAACAAAAAAAACCTCAGGAAGTGAATACTACGCCTAAGTTGAATCAAAACAAATGAGATAACACCACCTTTCAAGGCTGACCTCAACCGCATCCAGGGTGAGGCCTTGGGACTTGTGAATTGCCCAAGCTAGTTGTAATGGATGTTGACGTTTACAAGCCGGTTCCTGGAGCCCTGGAATCCGCACCGAAAACCGTACCGGAGATATCTGAAATAGGAAACACATTAGTAAGTCGTTAGATACGTTATAAATAATGATACGATACCTCTACTTCTTCTTGATTGGATAGGAATTTCACCACAGGAAAACCATTCTTCGAAAATCTCGCAACCACTCCTCGAGATCCATTGGAAAGACCACGCGAAAGATCAATATTTTTCAACAACATCACCTAGAATGTATATAAGCAACTAAAGTAGCGCCACCACCAAATATCCAAGACTGAACGAAGTCAAACAAAAGGCTACTATTCTTGCTGAGAGATTTTCCAGACCATCAATGTTAGAAGAGAGCGTGTGGTGCAGTGGTTAAGGGTGTTCTGCTACGCAGTAGTCAATGGTTTAGTTTCGCGCTCAAGGCTTACCAAGCCTCCATTCTTCCAGAATCAACGAATGGCAGCAGCAGACTTGTCTGGGTCATAGCAGCACTGACTCGACACGTCGGTAGGTCACCGCGAGTCATTGTAAGGGCCAGATACATTCAATCACCTCCGTGATACTACAAACAGAGTCGGATGCTCGCTGCATCCTCCGAGATTCATCAACGCCAATAGTCTTTTTAGTCGATCTTTTTAGCTTCAAATTTCTTCTCTCAGTAATCTACCACTTCATCATTAGGACAGACTTTCTCTGCTACTTATTACTATGTAACAGCAAAGGTTCGCCTTCACAACATGGTCCTCAAAGAGAAGAAGCAAGCCGAGCTATTCATCTGGTAGCTTTAGCTAAGACTAAGGATTCCTAATGAAAACGACATAGTGATTACCCGGTATCTGGGAAAAATAGGGGAAATCCTGACCAATAGAACTATTGAATGGATTGGGATGAGGTGGCTCCTCATAGTCCTTGAACAAGGGCTATTTAGAGATACAAGAATTAGAAAACACTGAATTTATCGACTAACATCTCTGTAGAAATTACACGAGCGAAAGACTGACTGAGTAGAAGCATTCAATACAAGTCTCTCTGCGATAGCCGACTGTATTGAATCGGGAATAAACTGTCTGTCTTCGGCATCAAACCTCCTGCTGGGTACTAAGGTATTATAAAGAAGAATCAAAAGCCCCGAATTGCCCTTCGAGTGGCTGAAAATGCTTGCAGAAACTCTCAAGCTGTTCTAAATAGCGGCTGTAAAAACAGCGAGAGCGTCCGCTGTATGCGTACAGAGTCGAGTCGGAACAATTCCTATCAATGAACAAATTGTCCATGTTTCGTCTCCCTCAGTGCAGTACAACATCATTGGCACATCTATAAGTTATGAACATTATAAGAATAATGAAGGTTAACGTTTTCGCTGAAATCTCTCAAACAATCCGTAACGAATGCGTCGTCATGCATTCGACTCCATTCATGGCATCGCTTGGCGTGAGCGAATGCACATTTGGCCTTTACAATGACGCGTGCTACCCGATGTATCGAGCCAGTCCTGACATCCTCTCAGACAAGTTTGGCACCATTCACACATTTTCGAATGAATGAAAGGCTTGTTAAACTTTGACCGCGGATCGAATCTAGGCTCGACCACGAGTTTGACGCAGACATCTCTCACCCCCTGCGTGACACCACGTTCCATAAGATGGAGCGATTATGGAAAAAAAGCAGAAGACAAAATTTCAAAGCACTTACAGTCCAACTCGTATTTCTTCTAACACTTTGATAAAACGCTGAGTCCTTCGTCGGCATGAACACTTTTTAACGCAATTGCTTTCTGAATGCAACGATTTCCTGCTTCGCACTAATGAACTTTGTTTACTGAAAGAAAAAGACCTTCAAAGTTCGAGACTGAAAAAACACATAATCAGCTCAAACCAAAATCGTGCTACAACGCTTACCACGGAAGTTTGTTATGATAAGTCCATCATGAAATACTTGAAACACATACCTTCGAAACAAGAATCGCAACTGGGGGGCCACTATTCCTCTCGCCGATTTGGTGGAAAGCTGCTAGACATTCAGTCGCCAGGCTGTCGATGCATCAGTTTTTATTCCCCCAAACGGCAGATTATCTCCACGAATAGCCGAGCCACCGGAAAAAAACAGACAACTGCCATCTACTTGATAGCCTCCCCTGGAGATTTGTACCCATG
Source organism: Parelaphostrongylus tenuis (assembly GCA_019055375.1). NCBI lineage: Eukaryota > Metazoa > Nematoda > Chromadorea > Rhabditida > Metastrongylidae > Parelaphostrongylus > Parelaphostrongylus tenuis. Next base: position 23,040 of record JAHQIW010002648.1, read on the forward strand.
TATTAAGCCAAATTTTGAAGCTTGACCCTTCCTAGGAGTCTACATGGAGGACGGACGCGCCTTTCATCTTCTTGACTGGCAAACTTATGGCGGCCGGCACAAACCACCTCATCTGTATCTCAGAACCCCAGCATCTTGCGGTCTAGTAAAAGCCTGGCTGCTGAGTTTAACAACGGCAGCTGGAGAATATGGAGATGAAATAGAAGAGCAAGATCGTGAAGACATGCCCAGATGGAGATGCATGACCCCCCCCCCTCCCCCCCGCAAGTGGGTCTACCCGGTCCCGAAGAGGGTCAAACGACCGATAAGAAAGAAAGCGTCTCCTAAACCACTGACCCACTGGTAATCGCGTCCAAGAAAATATACACAACACGTGTAAGTTGACCGAAATCGAGTAACTTCAATAAAGAGGTTAATAAAATGTCATAACCAATACTAATTACAAAAGCGATCGAAAATCCTCCCAGTCTATACTGTTTTGGACCATCACATATATCAAAATGAATTTTATTTCTAGTTTTGCCGCTTTTTGAAAGTCAACTGCCTGATAGCTGATATGGTTAAATAATA